>PVJH01030310.1:0-24972 GCA_004026705.1 Nesogale talazaci
GCTGGGCCTGGCTCAGCTGCGGTGTCAGTGCGCGGGCGGGGCGCGCAGCGGTGGTGACATCAGCTGTGGAGAGGTTACTGTCAGGCAAGGAGAAGAAACGGGCGGATTGTGCTCGCTGGGTGCATGCGGTTAGACGCACTGGGGGAAAGGTTGTCTTCTTCGGGGAGGGAGGTTTTCTTCCGAAGGGGCGGGTGGGCCCAGGGAGGGAGAGCAGGAAGGAGACTGGCGCGCTGGAAGGGTTGCAGGACTGGACGCACTGGAAGGAAGGAAAGGCTTAGCCACTGAAGACCCCCTCTGGGGCATTCTCAGCCCCCTTGGGAAGCAAGTGGGGGGACTGCTCTCTCTCACCACCAAAGCAAAGCGGGTGGCAGCCTCTCTTCTCTGGCCACTTTAGCGGAGTCAAGGTCTGCCACCTTCCTTGCCCAATCCCTATGAGCACCCCAAGGGGGGAGGGCTGGTCTCCAAGGGGGGGACTCCAAAGGAGGCAAGGAGGGGCTTAGGAACCACAAAGAGACCTTTTGCTTCAGTCCTGGTCCTGGCCTTCATCCTGTGCTCACCGTGCGCAGGGCTCACTTGCCCACACTGTCAGGGTCCAGGTCACACACTCTGTCTGCGGGGCCAACTGTCTCCATCCACCCCACCCCGGTCTCACAGATTGAGGGCACTAATGTGGCTGGCCCCTGGCACATACACGTGCACCTGGAAAAGTACACGAAAGCTGGTGTGCCTGCGCAGGTATGCGCTGCTCCTGTGGCTTGTCGAGGAGAGGCATTGGTGGGTGGAGGGTGGGGTAGCCGTGGTCTGACGGAAAGTGGGGCTCAAAAGATGTGGGTGAGGCCGGGAGCTGGGCTGGAGGGACCCACTGCCTCCGCCACTTTTAAGGATTCTCATCAGCAGTGTATCAGTTTTGTCAACAGCCCTTCAGCACGCTTTCTGATATCTTGGGATTAAGCGCAATCACCTTCTTCTGGAAGGCTTCCCCAATCCTTCCACACTGGGCCTGGCATGGACTTGTCCTCGTATATCGGTCAGCATCCCAAGTCATAAGGGCAGCCTCTAGCATAGGCAACTACCCAAAGGCAGGACCTCCGTCCCCCAGAACACCCCACGATGTGGGGGACTATGTCAAACTAGCTTATTTGTGCACAGGCAAGAGAATCACGAGATCCAGAGGGGTGTGTGGCCCCATCTCTTGTTCTCCCTCCTCTCCTCTCACCAGTGCCCACACAGGCTCCAGAGGGTGGGACCAGCCCAGGCTCCTCTCCTCTGGGAAGGAGGGAAGAGTGTCCACTCACCCTGGCTCCCTGGGCTCTCTGCGGTCTGTGGCTCAGCTTGGCTCACACAGGAGAGGCACCAACCTGCAGGCTGGGAGGACCGTGCCCCCTTCTGTTGGCCTAGAGCACTGGATGAGGCAAGCACATTGTAGGCACATGTTGGTTCCCATCCCTTCCCCGTCCTGCCCATGGTCCCCTAGCCTCTCTCAAGGCCAAGGTGGCGAGGCTGTTTCTACAGCTCAGGTCTCTGGCCATGATGCTGTGATGCCACAGGCAGCGTGGACAGGCTGCGGTGGGGGGCTGCCTGGGGGACACTGGGTCTCAGTGTGCTTGTGTAGTTGCACAGGCCGACAACAGTCATCTCAGGAGTGAAGCCGCTCAAGCTACAGAGGCTGGAAGAAGGTTTGAAGAGCAACTCTGTGATCAAGGAAGTGTCTCATCATGACTTTCCTTCCCCCAGAGTTTGTCTTTCCTTGGCGTTAAGATGTGTAGAAGGGGCTGAGCCCTGGTGGCGTAGTGGTTGAGTGCAGGACTACGGCCCACTGGGTTGGCGGTTCAAATCCAGCCGCAGCTCTCCAGGAGCAAGGCTGGGTTTCCTACTCCCACCAGGAGGCAGTGATGCCCCCCCCCAAACAAAAAGACGTACAGAAGAAGGAGGAAGGGGGGGTCGAGTTAAAAAGGCAGAACTGCAGGGCAGTGGAGATGGAAAACAGCACCAAGGCCCCCGAGTGACTCAGGGGTTCCCCAGGGTTCAAACCCGCTTGGTGCTTCTCTTTGCAATGCATATCAGGTGAATCATCTAGTCCCATGAAGATCAGTGAACCTCCCCTTTCTGACCGCCCCCCTGGCTGGGGACAGTCATGGGTTCTCAAGAGAGGTATTAAGCAACGGCCAGCCCTCACCCGGCAGCAACTCTGATCTCCTTTCTTTCGGGGACAAAAGCTCCACCAGCCCGGGCCTGGCTTCCCAAGCTTCCTCCCCCTGCCAAGAAAATGGAGGCCCAAGCTCTCCCCAGTACTGGGACATGTCTACATCCTAAGTGGGCATTCGTGAGAGTCGCATGACTTCTCCAGGTAAAGACCACGCCGGTATTGAAAAGCCACCCCAAGGGCCCTCAGCCTCCCCCCCCCCCCAGCCATTGGTAGAGAAGATGCTCGACTGTCACCAGTGTATGTGGGCGTCTCAGTCTCCGTTCCTATTCCACGGAAGAAATTGGCCCCAGAGCCACGTGATGTTGCCTCTTCCCACGTGCCGGCTTATCCATCAGAAACCGTCTGCTCGGATGTCACCCCTTTGCCTCCTTGCCTGGTGTGAAATCAGGCAAGGAGCTGAAGCACGCGCGTCTGCGTCCATGGCAAAGGAATCCCTAGACAGCGCCCTACTGCTCGGGACTGTGGTGTCTTCAAGACAAAGCCAGGAAAACAGACCTCTCAGCACAGGGGACCGGCCCATCCATGCCACACCCTCCTTCGCTGGGCCACGTCAGCTTCCACAAGAATGGCTAGCGCGGCAGATGGAGCCATTATGTAATTCTGCAGCCAGGAGTCACTCACAGACAAGGGGGGCGGTGAGAGGAGGAGCTGCCGCTCGCCCCACAAGCCGATTACTTCTAGAAAGTCCAGGAGAACTGTGGGAGCGGGTTCCCCTCGCCATCCTTGACGCCCTGGAGAACTCCCCTGAAAGGCAGCTGGCTCATGGTCTCCCTTAGGAGGCTACTGCGTGGCCTTGGTCTGCTTGGATGGCAACCCCCCAAACCAGACTTGGAATGGTGAGGCCGCTGAGGGAAGGCTCCCCGTGAGGGTCTTAGTCACTCAGGAAGCACCGTCCGCTCTCCTCTCGATTGACGGGTTTGGGGGCCCTGGAGGTCATGCCCTCCCTTCGTGGGCGGAAGAGACAACGCAACAACTTTGTCCTCCCGCCGGTGGGAAGAGACAAGTCCTTTGGGCCTTCTTGCCAGGTGTGTCTCTGAGACAGAGGTCAGAACAACATGAGAGAGACGCGGGTGTGGGAGGCCTCAGCTGCCAGGACTCGGAGACAAGCGAAATCAAACAAGAACTGGGGCACAGCTTTCCAGGTCCCGGGAAAGACTCCCGCCTCCGACAGAGATCAGGAAGGGTTTGGAGGCCACGGCAGACCTGAACCTCAGCCTTTCCCAGACCCGAAGCAGAACAACCAAAGAGGGTCTGACCACCAGGACCGAACGCTCTGACCAGGAACACAGTCAGGAGTCCCAGAGAGAATGGGGTGAAACATGGAGAACAGAAAGCAGATGCGTACCCCAAGAGATCAGACGGGTTGCCCTTCTTCCTCCCTTGGAACGGAAGCCGCCCCAGAAGGTCACCTCTCAATAAAATCATAAATAATAAGCTGGCCTATAAAATAGACAATAGCACCCATGAGTAATGTGCTTCTTAAGACAGCCAGCTCTGTTCACAGGAGGCCCACAAGGTCGTATTTTCCCCCAAACCAAATGAGCCGGCCCAGAAGGACAGGGAAACGGATGCGTGGAAACAGAAGCCCCAGGGTGGAGAGGGGCTCTGGGGGCTGGGGAGGGTGCTGACACATCCCAGAGATTGCAACAGATTGTGCATGAATCATTCACTGGAAAATGAATTCGTATATAATTTACTTGGGGCTTGTGTGACGCTTATCACAATCCATACCTCTATTGTGTCGAGCACATGTGTCTCTTGGCTGCCATCATCATTCTCAAAACATTTGCTTTCTACTTGAGCCCTTGGAATCAGCTCCGCATTTGGAAAATGAAAATATGGTGTAAACTTTCTCTCTCTCTCACACACACACACACACACACACAGGAATCCAGGTCAGGAGATCCTGGCTCTGACTCTAGGACGTTTTATTGCAACGATACACCCTCTCACGCTTACACGACGGGAAGTCTGTCTACTTCAGATTCTGCTGACCCAGGACATGATGATGAGTCCTGAGTGAAAAACTCAAACAAATGAAGCGAAGCGCATTGTCTGACACAAGAGCTTCTGAGACAAGGGGAGAGTGAGGTTTAAAAAGAGAACGTGGGCTTTGTCTGGGTTCCACTTGAATAAGCGGATGTCCGTGTCCCCGACCTCCTGCATCCTTTCCCACTTGCTGTGTTTCATAGAACAGTTTCCTCTGTGGTCAATACCCTCATCGTTTTCCTCGCAGTTGACATTACATGCCCACGAGTGGCTGCTTAGGTTGGCGTCTCTCTCTCCCACTAGAACAGAAGCACCATGAGGGTAGACACGGGCAACTAGTTCACCAGTGTCCCTAGGGCCCCAATACACAGCGAGGACGTAGCAGGGTCTCACTCCACACCTGCTGCGTGTAGGAAGCGAGTTTCAGCACTGCCCCTAGGGCTTGCGGGCGGTGCGGACTCTGAATGAACTCTCACCTTCGGTGCAGCCACGTGGATTCGAACATAGACAGACTGGAAAGAAAGACGCGGAAATCTAATCCCCCAAATCAGCCAATGACTCCTCTCTGCAAAAGTCCCATCTCCATAGGAGGGTGGGACGGTCTAGCGCAGGGCCGCAGTGGATTCTGGGATTGCCTTGAGTCAGGGCCCTACTTGATGTCAGTTAACAACTTCTACGCATACACTCTGGTCCCTACCTAATCCTAGCTTCGCTTTATTTTTTTATGATAAATTGAAGGCAGTATAATGACTAGATAATGCAGCACATGACTCGTAAGTATTCAGTGCAATGACTCTTGACAATTGTTTAATACCCCTATCCCAGGCCATGCATCCCAGTTTCCATCACTATAGATTCGTTTATCCTGTTACCGGACGTCATGTGAAAAAGAATCAGTCATGTCCGTTGATCCCTCTTCGACCTCTCTGGGGCGTGCTGGGCCTGATGTGGTTTTCAACCTTTTCTGGGGCTCGGGGGGACCTACTGGGGTCACTCTCAGATGTGTTTTGTCCTTAGGGTGACCTCCTCCAAGTTTTGTTATCTGTTTTTCAGTGTGTGAAACTCAGAATTGATAAATCTATAGAGACAGCAAGTAGAATAGGGTTTCACGGGGGCGGGGCTGTCTGGTGAGGGGTGGTGCATCAAAGGAAGTTGATGTCGAGGAGTTCACGACAGAAGAGAATGCCTTGAAACGGGTTGAGATAGCAATCGTACAATACTGCTTGATGTGATCAAACTATGGCGCGATAAGATATCTGTATTCACTCCCAATAAAAATGGTTTGTTTGTTTGTTTTTTGAGGAATAAAAACCACTCCCTAAAAATTTTGGGTTTGTGTCAAACTTCTTTGGTGAATTTTCTGGTTTGAGTCATCCATGCTATGGTATGTCTTTCTTGTTCAGCGTTTAAATTGCTGAAGTCCTTATATGAATATCCCATAGATTGTTCATCTGTTCTCTTAATGAACTTCTGGGATGTTTCCCACTTGTGAGTTCTTACAAATAAAACTACAATGAATTCTCTTGTACAAGTGTTTAGGTAGACATAGGTTTTTAGTTAGCTCAAGGAAATTACTAGATTTGAAATTTCTGGATTTTACCTGCTTAGAATTTATTTGAGAGTTTGGAAGGTGGAGGGGATTGCTGTAGGTCTATTTTATTTCATTCCCCCACCTCACCCCATACCTCTATTTTAGAAACATCGTACTCTCAATTAGAAGAGGATCACACAGGTCAGTTTTCTATTCCACAGTTCATTCACATTTTGTTTCATCCTGGGTTGAAATCCCCACCTGGTGGCATTACTTAGTCCACTTTCTCCCTGGGGTTCTTGTTTCTAGTCCTTCTTTCTCAACCATCCTTGACTTTGCCCTTGGGTCAAGCCTGTCTCTTAGAGACTAAAGGGTTGATTTCTCTAAGGTGTGCTTATCTTCATAATCCTATTGTTCCTCTTAGAGACCTGTACATTGTTTGGCTGGAAGTTTCATCAGAAGGACGACTTCCTTCCCAGATTTCTAAATGGCTGGCTTTTCAGACAGACAAATGCTTAACTTCACACGAGAGTTCATTGTTCAAAGTCATTGGAGAGTTCTGGTTCCTCACACGATTGTCCACACTTAGTGTTCTTAGTCTTTTCTTTTCTTAGTCTTTTTTAAATCGTAATCACCCTAATGAGTGAGTGGGCTCTCAGTGTAGTTTCTCAAAACAGCTTCTCCAGGCTATAATCCATAGACTGTACAATTCATCCATGTATGTAGAACTAAATAGCTTTTAGTATATTCGGATGTGTGTGTGTCCATCACTCTGTTTTAGAATGCTTTCACCCCCCCTCCCCGAAAAGAAATAGCATACCTCTTCACCATGCCATCCCATCCAAAGACATGGCATCTTCCTTTCAGCGCCTATAAACTCACTGCCTACAGTCATCCAGTCGATTCCAAAACATGGCGCTGTTTGGTGTCATCAACTTGGTTTCAATTCATTGAGACCCAGGACGGCAGACAAAGCACTGCCTGCTCCTGCGCCATCTCACAATCGTTTCTCTGCCTGAGTTCATTATTGCAGGCACAGTGTCAATCCGTCTGGTTGAGGTCTTTCCTCTCTCTCACAGCCCCTCTATGTGACCAAGTAGGATGTCCTTCTTCACGGACTGGTCTCTCCTGACATGTCCAAAGGCTCTAAGACTAAGTCTCACCCTCCTTGTCTTGAAGGGGGCGTCTGGCCGTGCTTCCTTCAAGACAGATCGGATTCTCCACTTAGAAGCCCAAGGTACTTTTAATAATCTCCACCAGTACCACAATTTAAATGCATCACTTCTTCTTTGGTCTTACTTCTTCTGTGTCCAGCTGATTGTGACCTTGCATCGTTTCCAAGACTGAGTCTTTCAGGAAGCAGACAGCCTCATCTTTCTCTTGGAAGGGCTGACGGATTGGAACCACCGATCTTGTTGTCAGCAGTCCAATGCCTAACCCACGGCGTCACCGAAGCTCTGCACAGCCCTCCCAATCTCGGTGTCATCAATTGTGACCCTCAGTGACCCAATAAGAAAGGGTAAAACTAACCCTGGGGGCTTCTGAAAAGGTAACTCTATGCAGGAGTAGTATGTTAGTCCAGGTAAACTAGAGAAACAAATCCATAGACACGCAGTGGATATAAGGGTACAGTTTATATATAAGAGGAATAGGACTTTAAGAAATCATCCCAACCCAATCCAGTACAAAGTTACAAGTCCCATATTAGCTCACATGTCGGATACCAGTCTATAATGTCTCCTTCCGACTCACAAAGTCACAGACCAGTGGGTGCAGGGTCCCGGCGCTGGCAGGGGTCCCCTCATAGCTCCTCACTTCCAGGGCTCAGGGTCCATCAACAGCATCCAGTGGTGGTAGAAGCAACTCAGTGCTGGCGGGGGTCTCCAGGTGGCTTAGCTTCAGAGGTACGGCTCCATCAGGCTAAGGCTGCGTGGCTTCTTCTCCAGCTCCTTCAGCTTCTCAGATGCTGCCATCTTGTCTTGTCCATAGTTCGTTGTCTCTGAGACTAACTCCCAACAACTGGGAGATAGCTTCTCATCTTCACGAGGGAAATATCGTGAGATTTCCCCGAAGTCTCAGGAGAAAGCCAGGCTCACACAGAGACCCAATAACTATCTCCAGGTTAACAGGTTAGACTCCACCCCTACATCTCCGTCATGAAATTAGCATAAGCACATGACCGCCACAAGTAGGACGTCTCCACAGGAGCTGCTACTGGTTTCCAACTGCTGACCTTGTGGTGAGCAGCTCACTGTGTTGCCAGTCTGCCGCCGAGGCTCCTCCTCCCAGCTGGCCCCAGTCAATTTGCTCTCTGGCTCTGTAGACTCACCTGTTCTGGATGCTTCATAGAAATGAGAGTGCCCATCATTTGACACTTCGTGACTGCTTTATTTCATTTAGCAAATGTTTTTGAGGTCTCTCCATGAGGCAGCACCTGTCAGTGTTTCATCTCCTTTATCGCCACATCATCTTCCAGTGTATGGACCTACCACATTCTATGTATCCATTCACCAGTTCATGGACATTTGGGTTGGGTTCCCACTTTGGAGCTATATAATATCGGCCTAAAAAGTTGTGTACAAATTGCTGTGCGTGCACATTTCCAGTTCTTTTAATTCTAGACCTAGAAATGGAACTGTTAGAACCTGGGACCACTTTATGGTTAAGGCTTTTGAGGAACCACCAAACTGTTGACCGAAGAGGCTGCACCATTTACATTCCTACCAAAGCTTTATGAGTTCCTAATGATCCCCATCCTTCTTAGATCTTTTTCTTTATTATAGCAGCCTTAGGTGTGCGGTATCTAATTTGGTTCCTATGAGAATCTCCCTGATGGTTCAGGACACGGGGGAAGACTGGCCTTGTTGGGGAAGCATCGAACTGCCAAGTGCAATCTTGGTGTGGCCAACGCACCAGGCACTCCCTGGAGAAAGATGAGACTGTCTCCTTCTGTAAAGATCTACGGTCTCAGACACCCTCTGTATGAGGGTTTTGACCCGCCAGGAGTCAAAAAAGACTCCATGGTCATGGGTTTCAGAAATGACACTGAGCCTCTTTCCACGTGATTATAGAACATTGACATGTCTTCTTTGGAGACATGTCTACTCGGATCATTTTTTATGTCAGCTTATTTGTTTTTTATTATTGAATGGTAAGAGTGCTTTATTCTGGATTTGTGTCCCTTTATATATATATATATATTTTTTTTTTTTTTCCTTGTGATGTGTGGGTTGTCTTTTCACTTTCTGGGTGGTGTCTTCTGAAGCGCTATGGTAGAAAAGTTTGATGATATTTAGTTGAGTGTTGCTTTTTTTTTTCCCTGTTGCTGCTTGTGCTTTTAGTGTCATATCTTAGAAACCATTGCCTAATCCAAGGTCACAAAAAGCTAAATCTATATTTTCTTCTAAAAGTTGCACCATTACAACTCCTACATTTACCTCTTTTAGCATTTCAAGTTCATTTGTGTATATGGTGTGAGGTATAGGTCAAATACGTCCTTCTTTTAATGTGTGGACCTCAGATTGCCATAGCATCATTGGTCTTGAAGACTACGAATTCTTTTATGGTATTGTCTAAGCACCCTGGTCAAAAATCAAAAGTTCATGGAAAAATAGAGATAAAAGATAAAGGAATTTTTCCATAAGTATTTTGAAGCCCCCTTGTCTATATTACAATGATGGGGGTTTCAACCTTCCAGCCAATGTTCATCCCAGGTAGAAGTGAATTTTTAAAATAATGACATTAATTAGTGATATCAGCATGGGGAATCTATTCAGGAGTGAAACAGAAAAGTCTCTGGCTT
Organism: Nesogale talazaci; assembly: GCA_004026705.1. Taxonomy (NCBI): domain Eukaryota; kingdom Metazoa; phylum Chordata; class Mammalia; order Afrosoricida; family Tenrecidae; genus Nesogale; species Nesogale talazaci. Next base: position 9,529 of record PVJH01030310.1, read on the forward strand.
TTTTCTACTTCCTTATTCACTTTTTAAAAATTCAGATTCTACTCTGTTTCTGAAATGTGACGTGCAGTGAAGTACAATTTTAATTACTTTACTTATTTTACAACTTGAATTTTTTTGTGTGTGTGGCATCACTGCCCTTTGGTGGTGGGAGTAGGAGGTCCAGCTTTGCAACTGGATTTGAACCTCCAACTCAGTGGGCCGCAGTCCCGCGCATAACCACTACGCCACTGGGGCTCAGCTGTGGTTCATGTAGTTCACTCAGCATAATATCCTCCAGTTCTCCCATGCTGGGAGGGCATCACAGATCCCTCATGGGTCTTGAACACTGAGTAATGTTCCACTGCATGCAAGCACCAGAGTTCAAGTCTCCATTTTCCTATCAATGGGCTTTCAGGTTGTTTCCACAGTTTTCTTATTGTGAATCATACCACAACGTGCATGGGGGTGTGCATATATCTATTCATGCTCTCGCTCTTGAGGATAAAAACTAAGTAGTGGGCTGGCTGAAGCATCCTATTTCTGTTTCCAATATTTTAATGGAAAGATCATGCCATTTCCCATCATATTGGCGCTGTGTACAGTGGAGTAGGGTTCCATTTCCCCTCCCTCTTTCTTTAGCATTTGTTGTTTTCTGTTTCTTTGAACTTTGCTATCATTGCTGGAGTGAGATGAGATCTCCTTGTCACTTCGATTCACATCTCTCTCTGGCTAATGAAGAAACGAACCTTGGTGGCAGAGGGGGCTACACACTGAGCAGCTGTTTGCAAGGTCAGAGAGTCAAGCCTATTAGTGGTGCTGTGTGAGAAAGATGAGGCCATCTACACGTGTAAAGATTAAAATATATGTATATATTCAGTTTATGTACACTGAATATGTATATATTCAGTTTATGTCCCAGTGGGCCGCAGTCCCGTGCACAACCACTACACCACCGGGGCTCAGCTATAATTCATTTTTGAGTGCTATAGCAACCTTACATTCCTGGGATAGGGTCTGTGTGTGTCTGTGTGTACACAAACTGAATATATACATATATTTTGATGTGGATACTTGTGTCTGTATTCATAAGAGGGATTGATTTATAGTTTTGTCTGATTTGGGTATTAAGAGTAATACTGGCCTCATAGAATTAGCTGAAATGTATTTTCTCCTTTTTTATATGCTGGAAGTTTGAAAAGGATAGGTTTAATTCAGGTGTGAGGAACTTTGAGACCCAAGAACTCATCAATGCTACCTAATATCACAAGCCTCAAAAAAGAGAAGTGGATCCAGCCATCGCATTAAAAAAACAAAAAGCAGGGGCTGAGCCCCAGTTTCATAGTGGTTGTGCGCGGGACTGCGGCCCACTGGGTTGGAGGTTCAAATCCAGAAGCAAGGCTGGGCCTCTACTCCCACCACCAGAGGGCAGTGATGCACCCCCCAAAAATACAAAACAAAAATGTAACAATAAATATCAAAAAAAAATTATTCAGGGGGGGGCTGAGCCCCAGTGGCGTAGTGGTCGTGCGCGGGACGGCGGCCCACTGGGATGGAGGTTCGATTCCAGCTCCACGGAGCAAAGGCTGGGCCTCCTACTCCCACCACCTGAGGGCAGTGATGCACCCCCAAAAAAAAATTATTCAGGGGCTGAGCCCCGGTGATGTAAGTGGTTGAGTGCGGGACTGCAGCCTGTGGGCTTGGCGGTTCAAATCCAGTGGCAGCTCTCAGGAGCAGCACTGGGTAGCTCCCATGACCACCAGAGGAAGTGATGCACCACCCCCCCAAACAAAACAAAACAAAACAAAAAAACAAAAGCAAGCTTACAGTCACCGAATTGATTCCAACTCATAGAAAGCCTATAGGACAGGGTAGAACTATCCCTTATAGATTTCCAGTACTGGAACTCTGTACAGGAGTAGACCGACTGGTTTTTCTCCCACTGGTGGTTTCAAACTGCTAGCCTTGTGGTTAGCAGCCCAACATGTAACCCACTACTTTCAAGGGTTTCAGCCATCACGTTAAGGGTGAATTAATTAAATGTTTGGCTAAATATAGCAGGCTAAGTTTTAAGCTGAAAATTGTGTATGGTCCATGAATGAAGTTATAAATATCCAAATGGTTATTGGCAGAAAGAAGGGTTTCCACTTCTAGTTTAATTCTTTAAATGTTTGACAGAACCCATCAGTAAAATCAACTAATCCTGAGCTTTACTTTGTGGGGAAATTTTTTAGTATGGTTTTAATCTCCCTACTTGTACAGTTATATGTGAAGACTTCAAAATCTTGGAAAAATTTCATTTCATTTTCCACAAACTTTTTGAAGCCCTAGCCCTAGCCCGTTCTGCTTTTCTACATCTTTTGAGTAGTTTGTGTTTCAGGAGTGTGTGTCTTTCTGAGAATTTGTTCATTGCATCTTAGTTATTTAATTTGCTGGCATACTGTTATATAACTCTTATAATTCCTTTTATTGCTGTAAAGTTGGAAGTAATGTCCCTTTTCTCATTTCTGATTTGAGTGATTTGAGTATTCTCTTTCTCTCTTACCCCTTAGCCAATTTCCCTAGAGTTTTGTAAGTCTTTTAAAAAGAAAACTTTTTAAAGGAAAAACTGTTGGTTTCATTGATTTTTCTCCATTGCTTTCCTAGTCTCTATTCATTTCTGATCCAATTCTGATTATTTTCTTTTTTCTGCTGACTTTGGGCTTACTTTCTCTTATTTTTGCAGCATGTCAAGGTAGATTGTGTTCTTGATATGAGAACTTTTCCCCCCTTTTTAAATGTAAAAATTTATGCCTATTATGTTCCCCTCTAGGTATGGCATTAGTTGTATGGCATAAGCTTTAGTTTAGTGTGTCTTCATTTTCCTGCCTCTCAAATTATTTCCAAATTTGCCTTATGATTTCTTCCTTGCAGTTTCAGGTGGCAACTTTCTGATTATGAATTGTGTCAAGAGTTTCTAATGGGCTTGTTGGCCATTTAAAATATCTGTGATTGTGAAAGAGTTATTAACATGTTTTGCCCTTTCTTTATTGAGTTATCCATTCTTTAGGCGCTGTAATACATGTCATCATTCTTTGATTTGTTTGTTCTCATAATGCATCCTTTTTTCATAGACATTTACATTTCTCATGAAATTCAGTTTATTCATTGTTTTGTGTGTGTGACTGTCACTTTTTGTTCACTACTTATCTGTCAGTTTGTCACACAGTGATGGCCTGTGTGTTGCCATGATGCCAGAAGATGGGTCACTGGTATTTTAAGTCCCATCCACATATCATATGATTCCATAGCCCAAAAAGAGCATTTCAAGAGCTATCCTGCACGGTCAATGATAGGGTGACCTCTATATGCCCACCAGTCAATACAAATATTATTCAAATACATGCAACAACCGCTATGCAAACAATGAATAAATAAAACTATTTTTAGCAACTTCTGCAGTCTGAAACTGATTAAACATGCAATCAAGATGCATTGATAATAGCTGGTCAATGGAATGAGAAAGTTGGAAACAAAGAAATAAAATCATTAGTTGGAATAGATAGCCTGGGTGACAGATTGAATATCAGAGGTTCTGTGGTAGAATTCTGCAAGATCAAGGGCCTACTCATTGGAAAGATCTTTTTCAACAACATAAATGATGACTGTGCATGTAGGTCTCACCATGGGACCCCTAATCCATGGACTGTGTTGCTGTAAGTTGAGGTCCCTTCAAGCCCTACTTTGCCACGCTACTGGACGATACATTTCTTAAAATGGAGACTGTCGGACCCCGTCATCTGGTGACTGTTGGTGACTTGCCTTACTGGTTGCTGCCTGTGGCCAGATAGCCTAAATTGCTCTACAGAGAACTACCTAGCGGCTCTCAAAACTTGAATGACTGTCAGTGTATTAGCTGTCTTATGGAAATGAGCTGCACTGAGCCATTTGTTTTGCTTTATAGATTAATTAACTGCTTATTTCTTATGCCATCTATCTATCTATCCATCTAGAGATATATATGTGTATATATATGTATATGTATATATATATATAATTAGTGTCCTGGTTTTGTTTCTCTAGAGAACCCTGTCTAACACAGTATGATGTATGAATTTTATATTTTAAAAAACTACTGAAAACAAAAGAAACCCAAGTTGGCCAATGGTTACAAAGGGTGAAGGAGGAAGAATTTTTACTGAGGGGACACTGAGTTTATGTTAATGGTGGTGGATTAATTTGGTAAAAGATATCAATAGGGCTGAGCCCCGGTGGCATAGTGGTTGTGCACAGGACTGCGACCCACTGGGTTGGAGGTTCAATTCCAGCTCCCAGGAGCAAAGGCTGGGCCTCCTACTCCCACCACCTGAGGGCAGTGATGTCTAAAAAAAAAAATTAATTAAAAAAAAAAGATATCAATAGTTCCTACTCCCACCAGGGCAGTGATGCCACACACACACAAAGAGATATCAACAGTGATTAACAGCATGAAGAGTATAATCAGTGTCACTGAAGTATGCATGTAGAAGTTATTGAATTGGAGAATGTCTTGTTGTCTATATTTTTTGCCACAAGTAAAAAATGCTACTCACACTAATAACTATGAGCATAAGGAAGAAAGGGTTATAAATTGATTGTGATAATGAGTATACACCTCTTCTTGATATGATTGAGCAACTGAGTTGTGTGATATGTGGATGAAATGCCAATAAGACTGTTATTATTATTTTTAAAGGAATATGCTCAATACTTAAATTGAGTGAACTAGTGGGGACGGGTGTCAATTAGGCCTATTGATCTATTATAAATCCAGACTCTAGCTGTTAAGGTGACCAGACATCCCACTTTTTAACAATTTGTCCCACATCCCGCAGAGTTTTAAAATTAAATAAATACATTACAATACTATTTTTGTATTCTGTAAATTTTTTGGGGGGCGGGGGGGCATCACTGCTCTCGGTGGTGGGAGTAGGAGGCCCAGCCCCACTGCTGGAATTGAACCTCTGTCCCAGTGGGCCGCAGTCCCACGCACAAACACTACGCCACCGGGGCTCAGGCCTTCTGTGAATATTTTTGTTGCTCCATAGAGACCACATTTTTTATCAAGAACCACCCCCCTTCCCCCGGTCAATGGTGTCCCACTTAAAATCTGTTTCTCTGTTTTTCTTCCCATCTCCTTGTGGTATATTATCTTTCCCTTCACTAAAGGTCACACATTTCTACCCTTTAGCCTATAGCTTCCCTTGTCGAGCCTTCCCCTCTCACCCCTGGTAGCCACCAGTTACCATCTTTTTCTTTTGATATGAAAACCTTTTCTTTCTTTTGATTTTTTAACTAATTCAAATATGCTTTATTCTTACTCTTTATTTAATTCAAAACAGTTAATAAGTAAAAAATATATATATATATTTTTTGGGGGCATCACTGCTCTCCGGTGGTGGGAGTAGGAGGCCCAGTCCCACTGCTGGAATTGAACCTTCGTCCCAGTGGGCTGCAGTCCCACGCACAACCACTACGCCACCGGGGCTCAGCCCGTAAAAATATTTTTTAAATATTTCCAATAACAGAGTATTTTTGGTTGCAGACACAAGTGATTATTTAGTCCTCTTTCCAAGAAGTAGCAACATAAACTAGCATAAGACATATCTTTTTTTTGGGGGGGGGGCATCACTGCTCTCCAGTGGTGGGAGTAGGAGGCCCAGCCCCACTGCTGGAATTGAACCTCCGTCCCAGTGGGCCGCAGTCCCGCACACAACCACTACGCCACCGGGGCTCAGCCCCGACATATCTTTTTTTTTAAAGACATATCTTTTTTTTTAAAAAAAGACATATCTTTATAAATGTTTGCAGCAGGTTTTAAGCCTGTATATTTAGATCTTAATCAAAAAGACATGATTTGGTTATTGCTTTTTAATCTACACATTTCTCCCACTTAGAAGTTTAATAAAGCCAATAGCCATAACTAGGACAGCCTTTAATTCATTTTCAATGAATTGCCCAAATTCAGAACATACACAGGCAGCATGTATGCCTTTACCCTTTATCAGAAATGTGAGATAAATACAAATGTAGGTTTGAAGTATAACAGTACAGTTATATCATAAGCACTTTAACGTAGGTGAAGTCATATGAGATTAGTGGAAAGAAAATGATCGGCAAGATAACATGGACTACTAGAACAAACCACCCGTCAGATGAGAAGGCCTTAACCAAGCCACGATAAGGTGTTGTCCATCTGGGATTCATTCCTTCAGTGCACATCTGTCCCTTCCATTTTGTGGGCTGAGTCGGAGTCAACTATTTATAAAAGGATGCCTCCCTTCACAAAATGGCCCCTGAGCAAATACCAATCGCTTTTTCTGCTCTTCAGCGGAAGAAATAGTCATTTCTGGAAATACTGGAGAAGGGAAAACAAATGGTTTTGTTGAATGTCCGGATATCAGGAACGAGCTTTCTAAAAACATCTCTCAAGGGTCATCTGGATAAGATACCACTTTATCTTATGTACTGACACCTGGGCGTGAAAAAAACCCCACTGTAGCACCAGGACGAATGCCATGGTCTGTACAAGGCCAGGCTGTCTCAGTGGAACTGAATTTCCCGTTGGGTTCCTGCCTCCGACCTTGAGCAGAGTGTTACTGTGACACTTGCCTGGTGCCAGCCGCTCAGAACGTACCCATCGCTGGCTGAGAAAGTCTCACAGAAGAAGACTTCTGTATCCTAGCATTTGAACAAGAACAAGTCGACCCGTTTTAATATGAGTCAGGGTTCAATTTTCGACTCGCACAAAGCATAAAGAGTTGTGTTACATGCAGAGCTCCAAGGGAGGGACACTCTCTTGGTTTTTTTTCACGGGCAGCTGAATTCCACTTCTTAACCACTTGGCCTTAACCTGACCACTACCCTGGCTCAGTGTCTATTTATAAAAGCACGATGCTTCTGGAAATGTCCCCGCCTGGAAGGAGACGGGGGGGGGGGGGGGGGGGGGGGGGGGGGGGGGGGGGGGGGGGGGGGGGGGGGGGGGGGGGGGGGGGGGGGGGGGGGCTACGAATTTGACTTATAGCAAGAGCTGTTATGTCTTAGAGTTTAGGTTAATTAGGTAGATAAGTCATTTCCTGGACAATCACTCGGACACTTGCTTCAACTTCTTTTAGCCGTTGAGGAAGAAAAAAGGAAGAATTGGAAAAGAAGGAAGAACGGAGGGCTGAGCCCCGGTGGCGTAGTGGTTGTGCGCGGGACTGCGGCCCACTGGGATGGAGGTTCAATTCCAGCAGTGGGGCTGGGCCTCCTACTCCCACCACCGGAGAGCAGTGATGCCCACCCCTCACCCCCCCAAAAAAGAAAGAAGAACGGAAAAGGAAAACAGAGGGAGGAAAGTAGGATGCAGGATGCTCTACTGTGGAGATTGCAATCAATGACATGAAACAAAATGAATAGAATCTCATTGCTCTGTAAGCCTTCACCCAATTCTCTCTCTCTCTCTCTCTCTCTCTCTCTCTCTCTCTCACACACACACACACAACACACAATCACACCGCGTACCTGGGCTGTACGTAAGGGTAAACTATTCCATGGAACACTCTTTCCATAACCACATTTGTCATTGCTAATGGCAGACAAGATATATGGCTCTCCGAGGAATAGCTGATGAGACAGTTCTCTTGTCTCTTATCAATCTGCCTCTTCAAGAAAAATCCCCAACTCTTAGCCTTTGGTAGGGAAGGTTTGTGCCCCACATTGATGAAATCAAGAAATCATGTGGGAAGTCTCTCATTTTCTAAATGTGTAAGTATGCTTCCGAACCTTGTCTTTGTGTTCTAAGACTCTGGGGACCCAGTGTTATAACATGTTTATAGAAGGGGTTTCTGGAGTTTTTATACATTTCTAAGCTTTTTGTGCAAGGCCTGGAACTCACTGTACCTGTTGCCAACAAAATATTCTCTTCCATTCATTAGCACCTCTGTCTTACACACCTTGCCACACTCCCCAGAACAACTCCTCCCAGAGCACTGGGTCTCAACCTGCCTCATGCTGCGACCCTTTAAGACAATTCCTCATGTGGTGGTGACTCCCCACCCTAAAATGATTTTCATTGCTACTTCATAACTGTTGGACTCTGTCAGCGGCTGACTGTTGGAGACCTGCTTTGCTGTTTGCTGCTTGTGGCTGGATAGCCTGAATTGCTCTACATAGCAATTGCTCAGAGAGAATTGCTCTACTCGGTGGCCCTCAAGACTCCAAGGACTGCCAGTCTACTAGCTGTCTCACACAAGCGAGTTGCACCAAGCCATTTGCACTGCTTTATAGAGTAGTTAACTGCCTATTTTCTATCTTTATATCTTCTATCTATAAAAAATATATAAAGAGCATGACTAGCATCCTGGCTTTGTTTCTCTAGAGAACCCTGCCTAACACACCAGGTGACAAGCAGCTTTGAGAAAGGCAGGTTACTAAAAGCACCTTGATGTTAGGTATGCGAAACTCATTCTTAAGACACTGCTATCGTGAGTCATCTGGCGTGGTTACATGTTGAGGAAGTGTCCTCTGGGTATAGCATTGGGACACAGCGGGAATGCCACCTTAAATTGTGGCCATTTGGGAGCATCAGTGAAGGTTCCTCCATGTCACCCAGATGTCCCTAACAATCCTGCCACCAATCTTCCACACAATACGTTGGAGAATTGTAGCCATACGCCACCACAGCAAAAAACATCTCACAACAAAAGACCACGCCACAGGATTCCCAGTACGAATGCCTCAGAATTTGGATGCCTATACATTTTCCTCTTGATATGGATTTTATTTAAAAACCTTTTGATCACACTTCAGTGGATGTGTTTCTCCTGGGTGGCCTGGTTCGCAACTTCCTTTTTAAAACAGTTTTAGTGGCACTTCAGCCACATATCATATCATTCAGCAGCTTGGTTTAGGGCAAGTGCTTACTTAGTCACTATTTTTTGATAGCTGGTCACCCTCTGATTTCTTCTCCATGCTTTACTATAGTACCCAAATTTCAGTAATGTCTTTAGGAAAAATTGGTATAGAATAGGCCCATATTAAAGGAAGCACTTGGCTGTTCTGTAAGTAAGAAACTTTAGGGCTGAGCCCCGGTGGCGTAGTGGTTGTGTGCGGGACTGCGGCCCACTGGGACGGAGGTTCAATTCCAGCAGGGGGGCTGGGCCTCCTCCTCCCACCACCGGAGAGCAGTGATGCCCCCCCCAAAAATAATAAGTAAGAAACTTTAAAGCAGGGCTTAAGCCATTGGCAATAACTATCTATGTATAGGTAATGTCTGCAGTGATTTCTTCTATTGTGACAAATACAATCACAGTGACATATATTAAACCAGTGACTCTGTATCAAGGGACGAATCCAACCTTATTCTTTGCTCTCCCTTTGGTTTTTAAATCATTTTATTGGGGGGCTCGTACAACTCTTATCATAATCCATCCATCCATTGTTATCGAGCACATTTGTACATTTGTTGCCCTCATCATTCTCAAAACATTTGCTTTCTACTTGAGCCCTTGGGATCAGTTCATTTCCCCCCTCCCTCCTGCCTCCCCTCTCTCATGAAACCTTGATCGTTTATAAATTATTATTTTGTCTTGTCTTACACTGCCCGACTCCCTTCACCCACTTTTCGGTTGTTCATCCCACAGGGAGGGCATTTTATGTAGATCCTTGTAATCCTTGTTCCCTCTTTCTACCCCATCTTCCCTCTACGTTCACCACTGGTCCTGAGGGGTTCATCCGTCCTGGATTCCCTGTGTTTCCATTTCCTATCTCTACCAGTGTACATCATCTGGTCTAGCCAGATTTGTCAGGTAGAACTGGGATCATGATGGGGGGGCGGGGGAAAGGAAGCATTTAAGAACTAGAGGAAAAATGTATGTTTCATCGTTGTTACACTGCACCCTGACTGGCTCATTTCCCTGGGACCCTTCTGTGAGGGCATGTCCAGCTGCCTACAGATGGGCTTTGAGTCTGCACTCTGCGCTCCCAGTCATTCACAATAATGTGTTTTTTCCTTCTTTAATGCCTGATACCTGATCCCTTCAACACCTTGTGATCAGATAGACATGTGGGCTTTGTTGCCTCTGAGCTAAATGGCTGCTTGTTTACCTGTGTATTAGTCTGGGTTGACTAGAGAAACAAATTCATAGACATGCATATGGATATAAGGGTAAGGTTTATATGCAAGAGGAATGCATATAAGGAATGCACGGAGAAAGCATCCCAACCCAGTCCAGTCCAAAGTCACAATTCCGAGACTAGCCCACGTGCCTGACACCAGTCTCCAAAGTCCCCCTCCGACTCACAAAGCCACAGGCCAGTGGGTGCAGAATCCCGGCACTGGCAGGGGTCTCCCCATGGCTCCTCGCTTCCAGGGTTCAGGGTCCATCAACAGCATCCTGTGGTGGTAGAAGCAACTCAGCGCAGACAGGGATCTCCACGTGGCTTCTCCAGCTTCAGAACTTCAGCTCCATCAGTGCAAGGCCGTGTGGCTTCTTTTCTGGCTCCTGCAGCTCCTCGGACGCTGCCATCTTGTCTTGTCGTCTCGGAAACTGACTCCCAACCACTGGGGAAATGGCCTCTCTTCTCCACAAGGGAAATATCGTGAGATTTCCCAGAAGTCTCAGAAGAAAGCCATGCTCACACAGAGGCCTCATTGGCTACTCAATGACTATCTCCAGATGAACAGGCTAGACTCTACCCCTACATCCCAATCATGAAAGTGGCATAACGAATACATGACCGCCACAACCTGCAAGCCTTTAAGACTCCAGATGCTATATTTTTTGATACCCAGGTACCATCAGCTTTCTTCACCTCATTTACTTATGCATCTGCTTTGTCTTCAACAATGTGTCAGGAAAGTGAGCATCATAGAAATGTCAGTTTAATAGAACAAAATGTTCTTACATTGAGGGAGTACTTGGGTGGAGGTCCAATGTCCATCTACTACCTTAATACTAAACCTATAAATATATACATATAAATCTATTTCCCCATCATCATATACAAATGTTTACATATGTACATGCCTGTATTTAGACCTCTATAAATGCTCTGTATTTAGACCCTTCACCTTCTAGTTCTTTCCTCTATTTCCTTTTACTTTCCTCTTGTCCCACTATCATGCTCAGCCTTCATTTGGGTTTCAGTCATTCCTCTTGGTTACATTGCCCTTGATTAAGCCCTACCAGGCCTCCTACACCCTCCTTCTCACTGATTTTGGATCACTTGTTGTTCCTTTGTCCCTAGGCTTAACACTTGTTCCTTTCCCCCACCTCCCCCTTTCCCATGTGCCCCTGGGAACCATTGGTCCCATTGTTTTCTTCTCCAGACTGTTTATTCAGCCTGAATAGACCTGCAGAGATAATAATATGCACAAAAATAAGACAGTTTTGCTCTCCCTTTTGACCTATTTTAAAGTTGTTCCAGTTTTCAGTACTTTCTTTTCTATTGAGGGTTGTCTGTATTTTATTTTGTTTTTGTTGTCAGTTGCTTTGTTTCTATATTTTGGTATGTTTTTCAATACATGAAATCCAGGATAGGTAAATCTATAGCGACTGTAACTGGATGAGTGGTTTTTTGGGGGGATGAGGGCAGGGGAGGTTTCAAGGGAAATGGATCGTTAATAACAAGGAATACGGGGCTGAGCCCCGGTGGCGTAGTGGTTGTGCGCGGGACTGCGGCCCACTGGGATGGAGGTTCAATTCCAGCAGTGGGGCTGGGCCTTCTACTCCCACCACCGGAGAGCAGTGATGCCCCCTCCCCCCCAAAAAATAACAAGGAATACAAGAAAAAAGGAAAGGCTTTAAAACGGAGGGCAGTAATGATTGTACAACTCTCCTTGAGATGGTGGAAGTGTGTGATATTTTAGAGGTTGAGACAGAGCTACCGAAAGGAGATCTTAGAGTTCAGTCAGAGATGAAAAGGAAAGCGATGCTTTATTAAGGGAGGGAAGAACTTTTGGGAGGGGAAGGGGCAAGAGAGAAAGGGACAGAAGCAGCTAGAGCGCCTGGGCTGGTTCCGAGACCCGAGAGTTAGGCCAGGGAAGCCGTGCCCAGTCTTGGAGTGGTGGGATGTATAGAGAGGGTTTGAACTACAAGTAGGCGGGCTGATGAAAGAAAAGGGAGCTTTCCCATGTAGCGTTTGCAAGTTTGGGGTTGGGAGATGACCTGTGAGCAAATCGTGTCTTTTTTCAAAGTTGCTTCCTGGAATGTTGCGGGGGACAGCGGGGAGGTGTTGGACCCTGCCCAGGGAGAGGCCATGCCCTACCTGGGGAGATAAGTGAGATGCCCGAAGCAGGGGTCACACAGTTCAGCAGGGTGCTCATTCCCTTCTTGTGAGACTGGTACAAAAGGGTGCAAGGGGCTGCCTGGTCCAACCCCGGCCCAAACAATGTGTAGATTATGTCCCAATAAAACAGTTTTGAAAAGAATAACCTGGGAATATCTGCTTAGCTAAAAGACAGCCATTTTGAAGTGTTAGGTCTAGAAGGTCACCAGTTTATGGGTGAGAGAGCCGTCCCTGATCATTTTTCTAGATTTGCTGGTGGGAGTTGGCAGTGGCGATGTCAGTGGTCTCCTTGGGGGGTCAAGCAGACCTTCCGGCCACAGCGGAGGAGCCTGGAGTCTGACTCTTCTGACATCTGAGCATATGCCTGTCTGCAGCCACAGCATCCAAAAGGTGCCAAGCAGGTTTTGCATTCTACCCTAAGATACTCAAATAGGTAACAGCTTGATCACGATGTGTCTGTCCCATATAGATGTTGATTGTGTCCTTAGTGGTGGTGTCGAATTTATCAGGCTTAATGTTTTTCACACGTAGACGCGTGCTTGCCCCCACCGTGTCACCCCTACGATGCAGCCTTATTTGGGGAGTTGCTTTTTTTTTGTGAGCTAGCTTTCTGACAGCTTTAAAACAGCAAGAAACTCCACGACGCAGGAGAAAAAGAACTCAAGTCACTCCTGGCTCACCGCCGCCCTCTAGAGGCAGGGTCAAGCCAAGTGCCCGGGGAGTTTCCGAGACCGGAACTCTTCCTGAGATGGTAACCCAGGAGTGGCAAGGCCGTCTTTCTGCCGTGGAGCTGGTGGTGGTTTTGATTTGCAGGTCACATCGCTGCCGGGGCTCCCCAAGCCTATCAAAGCCACGTGCTGTCTATCAGATGAGCCTCAGGGAGAAAGTCCAAGTGAACGCATTAGCGATCATTCTACTCTCACTATCAACCATAATTTGGGTTCCAATGATTTCTTCGTGAAGCTTTCACCCTAAACCAGTCTTAATCTGCATTCACAACCCTCCCCGCCCCGCCCCATCCACTGCTTTGCAGGATCCTGTCTTTAGAGATAGTGACGAGTATCTCACTCCAGTTCTTTTTCTTTTCATTGGCCCCTCCTCCACACAGCATGCCATGCAATCGTTCAATCATTAAATCCTATCAGGAAGAATGATGCAATCACCACCACCATCAATCTTGGCACATTCTTTGCCCCTGTGGTTAAATCGCCTTTAGAATTGAGTTGTGTGATCACAATCAGTTCTAGTGCTTCCTTCCCCACAGGTCTATGTTTTTGTCATCACAGACCTCTCCCTTCTCTCCCTAAGCAAGAAATGAATCATAAGACACCTTGCTTTGCACTCAGTACTGATGACAGCTAACTTATTTCCCAAGTACCTATTTCCCACGTTGAGGGGAAAGTTGGCTTCCTAGGGAAGCTTGTTTTTTTTTCTATTCTGTTTCTGAATGGGGGCCAGGGTGCGGAGGAAGCAAAAGTTGGATGTACAAAGATAGGGAAGGAGAAGAAGGGCCAGTCCTAATAACAGAGCCAATTTCAGCCACAGTAAAGGCCCGCCCCTCCCAAAGAAAATCGTAAATCTCCTCCTTGATGTTGCTCTTGCAGTGGGTGAGGAATCAAGCAAATCAGATATTGCTGAGGACACCTAATGATGGTACGAGGGTTGAGGTCATCTGGCAGGTCCCTTGGTGTCACTTCATACTCCCCAGCTCCACCCTCCATGGGTCTCCTCCCATACGAGACTGTACAAATTCTGAGTCAAGTGTAGTGTCAGTTTTGCTCACAGAATAATGGGCTGTCAATGGTTCACTGCCATCAAGTCGATGGTGACTCGGTGACCCTGTAGGACAGGGCAGAACTGCCCCTGGGAGTTTTCAAGAATGTAATCTTGAACGGGAGTAGAAAGCTCTGTGTTTCGCTCATGGAGCAGCTCGTGGCTTCGAATTGCTGACCTTCTGGATGGCAGCCCAACTCAGAACCACTGCACCACCAAGAGTGCATTGACTAAAGGTCCTAGGTCTTAGCTTATATGAATATAACAACAAGCTTATTCTCTAGAATCTTTCTACATAGAATTCCCAAATTGTGAGTGACTGAGTGAGTGGAAGTCTTTCGAGCCTGTCCGGTAAACCTTGGACTGAGAACTGCGAGGTCAGTGGTTCGATCCCAACAGCCTCGCCTCAGGAGAGAGATGAGGCTGTTTGCGGCTGTAAACCCAGGACAGGATCCTATGAGTTAGAAGTGGCTGGAGGAGAGTGGGTTTGGGGCGTGTATTTTCTTTCGCTACTACTTAATTCTCAAAACAGCTATTCATGCAGAGTCACACATACTAATTACCCCAATACTGTAGGTAGAAAAACCAGAACTTTGAGCAAAAATCGGCAGCTATTTAAAACAGCAGCTACTAAGGGGAGGAAGGATAAAAATGAGGAGCTGATGCCTGGGACTCAAGTAGAAAGAAAATGTTTTGAAAAAGAAGATGGCGGGCTGAGCCCCGGTGGCGTAGTGGTTGAGTGCGGGACTATGGCCCACGGGCTTGGCAGTTCAAATCCAGCAGCAGCTCTCAAGGAGCAAAGACTGGGGCTCCCACTCCCCCAGAGAACAGTGATACCCCCCCCTGAAAAAAAAAGAAAGAAAAAAAATGGCAGTATATGTAAAGATGCATTTGACAAAATGGATATATGTATGGATTGTGATAGGAGCTGTAAGAGCCCCCAATAAAATAAAATTAAAAGAAAAAAAAAGCAATAGCCACTGGGGGAGAGAGGGGAAAAAACAGGAGGTGATACCAAGGACTCAAGTAGAAAGAAAAATGTTTTTCTTTTATCCTTTTTAAAAATTTCATTTTATTGGGGGCTCATACATCACTTATCACAATACATACATACATATCCTGTGCCAAGTCCCTCCGCCTGCCTGCTGTTGTCCTCATTCTCCAAATCTCTGCTTTTCCACTTGAGCCCTTGATTTCACCCTCTCCTTTCTTCCCCTCCCCGCTCCCCCTGCCCTACCGCCCCTCATTACTTTTTAAATTATTACTTTGTCATATCTTACGTTGTTCAACGTCTCCCCTTGCCCACTCCTCCAATGACCATCCTAGGAGGTTATGTGTAGGTCCTTGTGATTGACTTCCCCTCTCTACTCCACCTTTCCTTTACCCATCCGGTAACTCCACTCTCAC
>PVJH01030311.1:0-17326 GCA_004026705.1 Nesogale talazaci
AAAAAAAAAAAAAAAATAAGAAAATAAAAAAAGGAGAAGACTGAGCCCCGGTGGCATAGTGGTTGTGTGCAGGACTGCGGCCCACTGGGATGGAGGTTCGCTTCCAGCTCCACGGAGCAAAGGCTGGGCCTCCTACTCCCACCACCTGAGGGCAGTGATGCTCAAAAAAAACAACCCAAGGACCAAGAAACCACAAGTGATCCAAAATCGGTGGTGGAGAGGGTGTCAGAGGCCTGGTAGGACTCCATCAAGGGCAATGTAATGGAGAGGAATTACTAAAACCCAAATGAAGGCTGAGCATGATAGTGGGACAAGACAAAAGGAAATAGAGGAAAGAATTAGCAGGCAAAGGGCTTTTATAGAGGTATAAATACAGGCATGTACATATGTAAATATATGTGTATATACATCTATATTTATGGGGAAAGAGATCTATGTGCATATATTTGTAGGTTTAGTAGTAAGGCAACAGATGGACAGTGGGTCTCCACTCAAGTACTCCCTCAATTTAAGAACCCTTTGTTCTATTAAACTGAAATATCATGATGATCACCTTCTCGTCTCGATCGCTAAAGACAAAGGGATACATAATCAAAAGCGATAAAGCTGACGGTGCTCAGCTATCAAAAGAGATTGCATCCGGGAGTTTTAAAGGCTGGAAGGTACACAAGCAGTCTTTTAACTGAGAAGCAACAAAGCCCACATGGAAGAAGCACCACCAGCCTGTGTGATCACAAGGTGTCGAAGGAATCAGGTAGCAGGCATCCCCCCCAAAAAATCATACCATTGGGCTGAGCCCCAGTGGCGTAGTGGTTGTGCACAGGACTGCGGCCCACTGGGATGGAAGTTCAAAAAAATAATAATAATTAAAAAATCATACCATTGTGAATGAGGGGAAGAGCAGATTGGGGACACAAAGTCCTTCTGTAGGCAACTGGACATCCTCTTACAGAAGGGTCATGGTGAGGAGTCAGTCAGGGTGCAGTGTAGCCACGACGGACGAAACATAAAACGTTCTTCTTCGAGTTCTTCATTGTTTCCTTCCTCCCACCATCATGCTCCTAATTCTTCCTCACAAATCTGGTTAGATGAGAGGATGCACTCTGGTGCAGATAGGAACTGGAAACACCGGGATCCCGGAGAGAGGATCCCGTCAGGACCAGTGGTGAGAGTGGGGATCCAGGGAGGGTGGAGGGAAGGTGGGCTAGAAAGGGGAAACAGATTACAAGGAATTTCATATAGCCGCCTTCCTGGGGGACAGACAACCGAAGGGAGGGTAAAGAGAGAAGACAGTGTCAGAGAGGAAAAAGGAATAATTTATAACTTATCCAGTGTTCTTGAGAGTAGGATTTGGGGAGGGAGGGAAAATGAGGAGCTGATATCAAGGGCTCAAGGAGAAAGCAAACGTGCTGGGAATGATGATGGCGACAAAAATACAGATGTGCTTGACACGATGGGTGGATGGATGGATGGATGGATGAGTGGATGGATGGATGGTAGATGGATGGATGGATGGTGGTAAGAGCTGTAAGAGCCCCCCATAACATGATTTTTTTAAAGGGAAAAAGAGAAAAAGAGGACAGCCCTCAATGAGATGGAGTCATGCGGTAACTCAAGGGTCACAAGCGTGGGACCACTTCTGAGGCTGACCCTGGACTGTGCAGGGATCCCCCTGTCTTTCATAGGGTGGTTATGGGTTGGGGTCTACTTGCTGGCATCTAACCATCAACCCCAACCAAGAAGAATCCCTTCACATCTCTGGGACCTCTTGAAAAGGGAGGGGGCTGTGTGACTCACCCCCAATCCTTCATGATCGCTTGAATTGGCACTGAAAGGAAAAGTCGCATGCTGACAAAGACCATCGTCTGGTTTACTCTGCAGGAAGGACAAATCCCGGAGGAATGACTCGCACTCATCCAATGGAAACGTCAAAATGTACCTTGCACTACCATGCTCTGTGATAGGATAATGTCAATGGGAGTACAAGAGTCTTATCAACACAGTGAAGGATCAATCTGCCTAGCCACCCAGTACGGTACAATTCTATCAATCACGCCAGTCTTCAATTTGTTGAACGTGTAGTTAAGTCATACATAGCTATTGGCATCAGGAATGAGAAAATTTCCATCAAAGAGGCAGGAGAAGCAGTTGGAAAATAACCATCTTGGTGAAAGAAACCACAGGACAGATTCTAAAAGGATATTGCTATCTCCACCGCACATACATTATGTTCAACAACACAGAGGGCAGCCAAGCCCCTGAACTTCTGCAGTTGTAATTCATGGAAATCAAATCAACGGCCTCGGTGGGCAGTGCTTATAGTACAGACCCCAACCCCAAATAAAATTTAAGGATGATATTTATCCCATCTTTGTGCGCACAAACACAAATTCACAGACCCAGGATCTGGAGGAGGGATGCCGTTAGCGTGAAATCATGATGCCACCTAAGGAGCCACAGGGTGTGAGTTAATCAAGGAATTTCTACTGTATCACTGACTCTGCACCCACCATGTATGGTCTGACTCATTGCTTAGGACGACATGAGCTGAAAGGGACCCAGGGATTATTAACAGACTTACTGCAAACAAGACTGTGATTGGGACACAGATATCATGTCAGATAGAACTTAAGAGTGAATCCTCCCAGCCAAGGCACTCTAGGCAAGACGGCTAGGGTGTGATCCTGACTGTTCGACCTTCAGTCCTGCCCACCAAGGACACTCACTCTCAGCCGTGCCCCTAAGACACAGGTCCTCCCTGGATTGCCTGGAGAGGATGGAAGTCTTTCCAGTGCATTCTGCCTGTGGGCAAGGTGATGGACTGCATTACTTTAAGATCTGCAGGAATTCAATGAGGCTTAGTGGGTGTGGGGACTGCACGGCACGGCCAGTTTGGAGCCTTGGACTCTTATCCAGACCAACCCACAAATGATATGCTCAGAATTTAAGCACAAACATAAAAGAGATGTTGAAGAAGCTCATTATCAGCGGCCAAAACTCAACCCTGGGACATAGAAGCTAAAGAAAAAGTCACGAATCCATGAGCGCCCCAAATCCACTCCAAGATATTTCTGGCATGCACGTCAAGACGAGGTCAAAAAATCAGACATGGTTGTTCTAAACATTCACAACAGAAAACTTGACCGGGTGTGGAAGCCATTAATAACATGTTACATGAAGAATGCAGAGTCTCATTCACAACAGAGAAAGAAAAAATGATGCAGTTGGATATAAAAGAGACTCTGGACCTGCCAGAGACGTGGCGAAGGGAGATGGAAGAAATGAGAAAGGAAGAGCGCTGAACAGAATTTTTCAAGGGGCGCCTCGAGAAGACAAATGAAAGCCTGGTAGTGAAACACGCTGCCCAAGAGGAACATCATCACAGTTATAATAGTGAGGGGGAAGGGGGTGTCGTTCTGTACATGTGGTAGAGAAGAGAGGTCGGATTTGGCTGACACCCCATGGAAGCATTGTCTGACCCAGTCCTCAGAAAAGGACAGGCAGGGTCCTTTATACACAGATGTGCTTCTGGCTTCCTCCTTTCCATGGAGAAAGTAAAACACAAGCAGACTGTCCAGAGGGGAGTCTCTTACGCCCTCAGGTACAAGTTGGGACAAAGGAATAACCTCTGTCTCTTATTTACATGCCTTAGGCTGCAGGAGCATTCCCTTCAGTCTACCCTCTTAATTCCTCCCCCATGTTTCTAGTTTCCCAGGGCAATCTGCACCTCCTGGTTTTCAGAACAACCAGGGAGATACAGGGTGACCGCTCTTCCCTGTATCCTGACAAGTTCATGTGGGGAGTTTGGGGGTCAGACGATGGGTGTGGGGTTCTCGAGCTGGGATGGGGTCTATTCCCTGGTTTAGGATGAAAATGGGAATCCTGGGAGTTGTAGGGCTACACATTGGGAGTTCTGTCCCCATGAACAGTTACAGGCTCAGAAGCCCATGGGGGATTGCTGAGTGCCCACTGGCTCCCTGGCAGCAAATTTGGGTTTGAGCCAGGATGAAAGTAGGGGTGTCAGACACTCTTGGGGTGTAGGTACTGCCCGTGAAAAGATGCCTGAGGCAAACGCCTTAAGCATCCATGAGCTGAAGGAATGGAAGACCTTAAACCGGCAGAAACTCAGGGGAAGCCCCAGCACAACTAGAGCCGAACCGACATGATTTTGAAAACTGTCAGAAGCGATCCCGTCCTCCCCAACTCACAGAGGCCCTCTCCCCCACAAAAGGAAACGCTGCCCAGTCCTGCGTCACGCTCAACAGTCACCAGGGGACCACGAGCTGGCACAAAGGGGGCGGATAAAAGATGCAGGAGCCAGCCAAAGAAGATGGAGGGAATGCATCAAGTCACTGCACAAAAAGAACCAGACATCCACCCCTCTCAAGAGGTAGCCCTTTAAAAAGGTCAAACATTTCCCTTCTGTCTGGGACTGGTTCTCCCCCCCCCCCCCCCACCTTTAGCTTTGCAACATCCATGGATCTGATCTCCCTTGGAGAAATGACACATGTCTTCCCATTAACTTACCTTGGGTCTAGGAACAGCGGCTGGAGCCAGGCAGGCATGGCAGGTCCCCAGAAGCGCTTCCATCCAAGGGAACTCCCTTCCCTGTAAGCAGCTTCCAGCTCCCACCCCTGGCTTTTATCCCTGAAAAGGCCTGGGGTCAGCAGTTCTGCAGTCACACCCAGGCCCACTCCCCCCGCCCAAGGCTCCCCGCCCAAGGCTCTGGTCAGGGTTATGAATCCTGTTCTCCATCCTAACCTCTACCCCTCGATCCTATTTTCAAAAGAACACCTTTCCCCAAATTCGTGACATGGCGAGGGGTTTCTCGAGGATTCGTTCACCTGCGGTAGGATCATAAAGGAGGTGGAGGTATGGGGTAAAGGGTACACTTGATATGACCAGCCTGATGGAAGACAGTCCTAAATTTGTTCCCCTCCACGGGCCAAGCCTAGAGAGGGAAAGGCAGATCAGCCGGCATGCAGACCTCCTTCAAGGAGCAATACCCTGCAAACCAAGGTCCCTGTCCTGGGCACGTGCCAGATCTGGACAAAGTGGATGACGAGACACATGGAACTCCTGTAGCATTGCAGGCACCCCTAATGTGGCAGGGACACCCCCCACCCCCAACCTTATTCCGAAGGAGAAAGCTACCATCTACAACCTCACCCTACATTTCTGTTCTGTACCACTCGCCACAGGACACAACAAACATCTCTTTGCAACCTTGTATTCCAGGTATCTACTTCTCCTGGAGCAAGACGACAAAACTTAAGGATATCTCTGTGTGCTGCTTGGCACCAGTCTCCTTAAAATCCACATCCTTCAGCTTCCGTGCGGGTTATGAATGACTCTGATGTACTTCAGCTGTCCTGGTGCTCATTTCTTGGATGAGAACAACAACAAACAGCCGCAAAACAAAGAAACAGAAGCCTCCGAAAAACAAAAGCCCTGGCTGGCTTCCCCCTGTGGTGCAGGGAGATTGCATTGATTGATAAAGGGAATATTGGACCCAAAGGCGAGAAGAGTGAGTGCCCATTGTGTGGACGCTTTGGGTCATTTGTGTAATTGTGGTTGCCTATAGTGTGTTTGACCACACGTGTATAGCTGCAGTTGTACAGTTCGGATCCTTGCACATTTGTATAATTGAAGTTGTAGAGTTGCTTTTTCTAGCTGTTTTAGATCTTTGTCCCTAAAATTTATTGAGTTAGTCCCTGTCCTTACAGTAGTAGACTCGTACCGTATCCATCCTTCGTGATTGACTGACCTCGCTCTGTAACATCATGGGTTCCAGGTCCTCCCATGTCTTGTGGTGTTTCATGCGTTCACGGCTGTTTTGTGGGGACGCCTAGTATTCCATTGTGTGGACGTACCACAGTTCTTTTATCCATTCTTCCATGATGGCCATTGGGAGGCGGGGTCTTGGTTTCACGCTATTCTGAACCGTGCTGCCATGAATGGGGGAGACGAACCATCCACTTGTGTTGTGTCTCTTCTTCCTTTACGGGGATGTCCCTAACCGTCATATTCCTGCAGTGTACGGGCATTCAGTTCCCAGTTGCTTTATGTATTGCCCTGTCCTTTCCCATTGTCTATAATCTGGAAATAGCTTGGGTTTCTTGTACAGTGGTTAAAGTGTGATGGTGGAGACCGTGTCTCAGTTTGGCTGGACCAGGATTCCCGGGGGGTTGCAGTGTAGGATGATGGCAGCCTAGATGACCAGATTCCATCACTTTGATTGGAGTGTAGGATGATGGCAGCCTAGATGACCAGGTTCCACCTGATGCCATCACTTTCATTCAGAGCTTTGCTGACAGCCTAGCATGAGTGAGAGTCATTTTCTGCATGAGTCTGTTTCATCTCCCATTACTGGGGTTTCTCTGCCAGTTCTGGAGCTTTGTGCCAAGCCTCGGTCCTTCACCTGACCTGTAGTTCTTCAGAGTGGAACAAGGACCCTGCATGATTTCCTATGATCCATGAATCGAGCCTGTGAAGAAGCAGCCTGCCATCGGACCGAGCCAGCTTTGCTTGGCCAGTCACTGGACCAGCTTGAGTCACGAGCCCAGAGGCAAATCTGAGCCTGGTCAGCCTGGCCAACTGTGAGTCGAAAAAGGAACTATCAAAACCCTCTAAACGATGGTGAGGATCTAAAATGGGAGGGAACCAGAGGTCAGCAAACTCGGGTCCAAAGCTTGGCTGTCCTTGATATCTGAGAAGACCCATGTGACCATCTGCAGATCAGGATCCCCCTTGGTGAAAATTGAGCAGCAGGAAGCCTCCCAGATTCCTGGACCTGGCCATCCCTGTTGTGCTGCAGAATGAGGCCTCAATCATTGCCTCTCTGGAGTAACTGCCCCCAGATCTGTTTCCACCCCTCTTCATGGCAGCCACCATCTGGGGACACAGAGAGACAGTGAAGGCTGTGATGGCTTCCTGACCCTCTATCTGACTCCCCCTGAGTGCTTTCTTGAAGTCTGGGCATTCTCGCCAGGACATCTTCAAAGCCGTACTTGAATGACTTGATATCTATCATCCTTGTCTAGAAGGTTCCACCCAGAAGATGTAAACTGAAATCGCTCAACACGGGCACCACCTTCTGGAATGTGTGGTCTGCAACCCATCCATTGCTTCTGTGACTTCATCAGAGGAGACAGTGACTTCCCAGACCAGAAATAAGACTCCATTAAGGGAAGGATTCAATCATGGGTTGGGGGCGCTCGACCCTTGGTCCCCCTGGAGGGGGATATGGGGCAGAAAGGACCCAATGGTTCACGGCAGCAGCATCCTTCAAAATTATATCCACAGGCTTGAATTGTGCAATTCAAGGTTTAAAGTTGTCTCTCCTATCAGCTTAAGGTCTTCCTGTGTTCCCACAGTTTAAAAATTTTCAGGGATTTCTGCAGGTCTTTCTTTGCACCGTGACATAAGTGCCATGCTGACTGCCCCACACGCATTTCCTGGCCACTAACCTGCCAGGATGACCTTACAAGATACAGGGAAGAGCTGTAACTCTGAATCTCCCTGGTATTTTTAGAAACCAGGACGAAAAGATGGCTAAAGGGAAGATAGACAACAGAACCAGAAACATAGGGGAAGCATAAGGAGGGTAGACTTAAGGGAATTTCCCTGGAGACAAAGACATGCAAACCAGAGGGAGTTCAAATCTTTGTCCTTAATCCTGACCTGATGCAACCAAAAATTCCCCTCTCTATTACAAAGTTAGTAATAACTGTCTCTGCAGCAGTGGCAGCACCTATTTAGTTTCTGTATTGGAAAGAACATATTATAAAAAAAAATCTGTATATGAAGGGCACTGGCTTTCTTTCCTGGGATTACATGTGACAAATCTTGGACTGGGTGACAGCCCATCCCCACCTCTCTTTTCTCTACTCCATGTACAGGATGAAATTCCCTTTGTCTTACCTATTACAGCTTTTCTTATTTTCCCTTTGGGCAGTATATTTCACTGTCATACTCCAATTTCTCTTCTCAAGTTGTCCCTCGAAATGTTCTGTTCAATTTTTTTTTCCTTCCCCCTTTCTTCCATTTCCTACTAAAGGCAGGATTCCGTTTCTGTGACATCACATTTCAAAAATCATTTCATCAGGAGTCCTGACAGCTCTTATCACAAACCATTCATTAATTGTATCCAGCACATTTTTATAGATGTTGCCATCAACATTTCCAGGACATTTTCTTTCTATTTGAGCCCCTCTTATAATTAAAAAAAAATTTTTTTTAGGCATCACTGCCCTCAGGTGGTGGGAGTAGGAGGCCCAGCCTTTGCTCCTAGGAGCTAGAATCGAACCTCCAACCCAGTGGGCCGCAGTCTCGCGCACAACCACTACGCCACTGGGGCTCAGCCCTAAAAATTTTTTTTTACTGGAGCCCTTTTTATCAGTTCTTCTTTTCCCCTCTCTCGCCCTCAGAAACGCTTGATAATTTATAAACTAATTTATTTCATCTTTTAAACTGCCTTCTGTCTCCCTTCACCCACGTTTCTGTTTTCATCCCCCTGTGTGTGAGGGACTGCTGTACATCAATCATTGTGATGGGGTTCCTTCTTTCTCCCCCTGAGCCACCACTTTCCCCCTAACCTGAGTGTACCTTGATTATTCTCTCTCTCTCTCTCTCTCTCTCTCTCTCTCTCTCTCTCTCTCCCTCATCAATGGCTCTTTACTTTCTTGATGCGAGATGTCCTTGTTGTCACCCCACAGTGTGTACAGTACCCTATGTTAGTGTTTAATTATTCAAATCTGTTTGAGGTACGGTCTTGTCATACATGGTGGATAGATTTAAGCTTGAATTTGGGGCTTTTGTGTACATGTATATATTAGTTTCATGGCTACAGCTTAATTTTATATACACATTATGTATACACATATTAAATATATATAAAGTTTCATCCTCACACCTTCCTCTTTGACAGCTGATAACGAACCTTTTCAATATAGCCAACACATGCTGGAAATCAAGATCCAGGAGCTTGGGTGAGTTCCTGGTGCTCACACTGTTCAACCTGCTTCTACAGTGAATCCTGACCTATGAATGAATAAGAAGTCTGCTTAGAACTCGGTCTGGGAGAGACAAGCTGAAAGCACAGGGAATCCAGGACAGACCAACCCCTCAGGACCAATCATGAGCGTCATGGTGCCATTCAGGGAAGGAGAAGGTGGGGAGAAAGAGAGAACAAATCACAATGATGTCCACAGAACCCCCTTCTCTGGAGAATGGACAACAGAAGAGGGGGTGAAGGGAGACACCGGGCAGTGTAAGACATGAAAAACAATTTTTAAATATCAGAAGAGGAAAGGGTGGAAGTAGGGTGTGGAGATGGGGACAGGGGGAATGAGGAGCTTATACCAAACTCCTGAGTAGAAAGAAAAAAATTTTTGAGAATGATGATGGCAACTGATGTACAAACGTGCTCGACACGATGGATGGATGGATGGATGGATCTTGCTACAAGGATCATTAAAATCTGTACAAAGCAAAAAAATAAAAATAAAAGAATTGTGGTACCGGAGAGGTATGTTGGAAGTGTCATGGACTGCTAAAGGGTAAACCATATGGGAGAAGTAAGGGTACAGTGTTCCTTTGGGGCAGGATGACAAGACAGCCTCTCATATATGTGAGGCATTTTGTCAGGAGCAGCCAGTCCCTGGAAAATGACACCCTGTTTGGAAAAGTGCAGGGGGGGTGATACACAGCCAGGCCCTGTGGGGCACGGATGGACACAGCGGTTGCATCAATGGACTCGGGCAGAGGAACAAAAGACTGTGAGGTTGTCATTTGTGATACGCAGGTCTCAAGCAAAATCAAACCAAGAATCTATCTATCTATCTCTGTCTGTTGGTCTGATTATCTGATTGTCTCTATGTCAGAATAATAAATGCAACAGCTAACTCGTCCACACAGTCACCTAGAGGGCTGAGTCCAACTCACTTCTGTGGTGCAGTTATGACACTGCAGTCCAGGTCACTCTGGACTCTGATCCATGGTCAAGGAAGCAGACGGCACTGTGGCTGTTGGAAGGGGCGGGAGTCTGTCTCCAGGCCGGGCAAGCGGAGTTGGCCCCCAGGCAGGGGACACAGCAAAGTGGGGAGACAGCAGCAAGAAGATGATGTCTAAAGGCTCAGCAGAGGCAGGTCATCAGCACAGCAGCTGAGCAAAGCAGGTTTCAGTGGAGCCTCGAGGTGAAGCAACGCATCTCTGGATCCGCCAGGATCGGGGATCCAGGGTCGGTTCATCCCACAGATAGTGCAGAGAAGCTAATGCAGGCAATGGTGAGAAGGAAGAAGAGTCTTGCCTTGAACAGCCATTGATCTTGGTCAGCCTCCAGTCAAGCTAGGACCTGAGGGACAGGCTAGACTCCGCCCCACATTCCCAGGAGGGCCCTGCCACACGGGGCCATATTGTGAAGAGGGTCCCTAGGGTTGGAAGGAATTCTGAGCTAACTTGAACAACAAACGTGGGTATTCTTAGGTTTTGTTGTCGTGCTACGGGAGAAATAAATACCAAGACTAGTTGATGTTTAAAACGGATGTTTATGGTCTCACAATGCAAGAGGTAGGGACAGAAATGTGGGCAGGGTTGTAGGCAGTGGGTTTCTCGCTCAGAAAGAGGTGGGAGAAGGTCCTTGTCATTTCGTAGAACTGGAAGTGATGCTTCCAGTCCTAGCAGAGGTCCAGGTGTCTGGTCATCCACGGGGGTCCCACTCCTGCACACGCTCAGGACAGGGGTCTTGGTTTGCAGGGATATCCTTTGCCCCTGGATGGT
The DNA here is from genome assembly GCA_004026705.1 of Nesogale talazaci. NCBI lineage: Eukaryota > Metazoa > Chordata > Mammalia > Afrosoricida > Tenrecidae > Nesogale > Nesogale talazaci. The sequence continues at coordinate 10,780 of PVJH01030311.1, forward strand.
GTTTCTTGATGGGGGTCTGCTGGTTCATCTGCTTTTCTGCCCGTCACAGGAGATGGATATGAAGTGATGGAGGGTTGACTTCAGCCGGGCTGCTCAGATCCGATGCACCCTCAGACCAGTATCTCCCGCCTCCTTCTGCAACAGTCACTATGACCTCGTCCTGGTGAAGGTGATTTGAGGATTGAGAACAGAGGTCAAAGAGGAGGGGCATGTCATTAGCTGTCCAGAGGGACGCAGATTGCATAACACCGTGTGTGAAAAAGTCCAATAAAGATAGTGAATTCTTTGGGGTGTGTTGGGGAGTAGGTTCCGCCTCAGCTCCCCGATGGTCTCTACCAGGGTGTCCCAGTTGAGAGCTGAATGGGATTCCGTATAGCAGTGTAGAGGAACAGGGAGCTGCAGAAAGCTAAAATTGCACCTGGGGACCGTTTCAGCCAGCAGGTTCTGCAGGACCGCCCTGGACACGCGGGTTCCAGAGAACATCAATCTTCTGAGGTGGGAACAGGCACTGAGAGCAGGCACCAAGTCATGGAGGTCGGAGTCCTGCTGGTCACAGTGGAGCCAGGTCCAGGGTCATCAGGGTGGCCAAGACTCTGTCCAGCAGAGCCGGGAGGAAAGCACAACTCCAGCCTGGCCTGTGCACCCCACTGAAAATGAGGATCTTTAGCTATCTGGTGCAGGGACAGGAGGACAAGTCTGTGAAGTCCTTGTCCATCATCCTGCAACGACTGAGGCCGAGGGACGCTGGGGGGGGGGGGGGCTGCACGTAGCTGAGCAACAACCTGAGATGGTCCTCCAGGAAGAGGCAGGAGTGGAAGATGAGGTGTGGCAGCTCATTCAGACGGAGAAACTGTGAAAAGAATTGCTGAAAGACCGGCCCCACCTTATGCACAACGCGGCACTCCCGGGCCCGACAGGGCCCGACATTCGGGCGGCATGTACAGAGGACAAGTGTCTGCAGATGCAGCATCTGGGCCAGATCAGGAGAAAACACATCGAGGCTTTGAAGGCACGGATAGCCTCAGATCTTCAACGGTTGGACAGCGTCCAGCTGCGCCATCTTCAGGATCTCCTCAAGAATGGGAGGTGGAAACACCTCACCCATGAACAAGAGCTTCCTGCAGTACAGGAGTGGCAGAGGCCTCCTCTGCATGACCCTGTCGGTGAGGAAGTCCTCTGGAATGTGTTCCTGAAAGCACAGGTCTGTGAGCACCTGTGCAGGGGCCACGAGCTGATGTGGCTGCCCTGACATGGATCTCTGTCCCTGCTTCGTGCCAGAGTCTGGGGCTGGGCCTGGCTCCTCTGGCGAGGTCACCGAGACGCCGCACTGGGTCCCGCTCCCGCCTTTCCAGAAGAGGGTCCCGACATTACACCTGAGATCTAACACCTTCAAGGGGCATCTCTTGTGCTGAGCCAGCCGGGAAAGTAGCAGATCCAGACCCTCCAGTGCAGCCAGTAAGATTTCCGGGGGAGGCTGATAATTCTTCGATAGAGCCCCCAGAGGGAGCTGGGAGAAGGGCCACACCTCAATCAGGGCCTTCACTGTCTCTGTGTGTCTCCTGGCAACAGCTGCCCTGAACAAGGGAGGGGAGAGCTCTGAGGGAAGCCATGCCAGAGTCGCGATGGCTGAGGTCTCATTCTGCAGCCCCCTCGGGATGCAGAGGTCCAGGAGGCTGGGAGGGTCCCCGTGGCTCGTACTGAACAACGTGCTTCCCAAGGAATCCTGGCCCGTGAATGGAAGCAGGGAGGTCTGCTCAGAACTCTGGGAGCACCAAGGAGGTTTTCCTACCCCTCTAGAGTCTGGGCCCCTCCACCTGTCCCCTTCACTCCTCAGAGGGAGGAGCTTGGTGGCCACGACACTCCTCTTTTCCACTGACACTGTGAGGGTGTCCCTGGGGATTAGATTCCAAACTGGATTCCTCCCCTGACTCAGGTTGGTCCAGAGGCTGCGGAATCCAAGATGGTCAGGTCCGATGGTGGACCTCAGCCCCTGGGGAAGTGGATGAATCAAAGATAAGTAGGAAATATCGTGGCTGCTGCTCAGGTCCCAGCTCCGTTAGGTCCGAGGGAAGTCTCATATGTAGCAAAACACCACAGTGTGCTATGTGTGATGGCTGACCAATGCCCAGTCATTGAGTCGGCTTCTCACTCCCAGTGAGCCCCTGTGGCTGTCTAAGGCTCTAAGCTTTATTTAGCTCCGCAGTATGTACCAGAATGCTTCAAACATAGCAACTGGGTAATATCATCTACAAATATAATTTCCCCCTCACGTGTGTGTGTTACAAGGCTGTGCGCTGCACTCATTTTTTAAATTCCCCTCTTTGGGGTTCTGAAGAGGCATTGGGGGCTGCCATTTTGCTGTTCAGATTGATGACAGTTTGGTGGAAGAACAGAGAACAGAATAAAAATGGAAGTTATTTCTATTATGAAACAATTCTTCTTTAAAAAAAAATCACGGTGCTATGTCCTTTCCCAGCACATTTAACCATCTGTACATCAATTGTATCAATCCCATTTGTCCACATGTTGCCACCAGCATTTTCTTTGTGGGGGGGAGGGAACATCACTGCCCTGGTGGGAGTAGGAAGTCCAGTCTTGCTCCTGGAGAGCCGCCGCGGGGTTTGAACCTTCAACCCTGTGGGCCGCAGTCCCGCACACAACCACTGCGCCACTGGGGCTCAGCCCGTCCCCGTTATTTACAAAGCAACTTCTTTTTCCTTGAGCCCTTGGCATCAGCTCTTCCTGTCTCCAACTCTCCCCCCCCCCAAACAATTCTTTATCGTGAATTAGGTGGAGTACATACCTAGATTGAATTCTTTGTTTGTCATGTGAAAGTGCATTTATAGGTCTGAAGGGTTTATAACGATCCATCTCCTATACGCCTGGCTGAGACTGGACGTACTACCACATGTGGCCAGACTCCTCAGAAGGATTCTTAATGGCACCTGACACTCACAAGCAAGAACAATCCCTTCACCTCCTGAAAGCAAATTTGTGAAGGGGAGGAATTTGAACCTCACCCTCGATCCTTTACAATGGACGGAACAGGGACGGAAAGGAAAAGTCGCACCTTCACTCTGAAAACCACAGGGCTGACGGTGCAGAAACGACTAATTCAACGGGAATGAGTCTGTACTCATCAGATGGAAATATCAAGGTCTGTCTCTGTCTACAATGCATTCTGTGAAGGCTGGGGTCAATGGCAGTACAGGAAAGTGTTGTCAATACAGAGAAGGGTCAGATTCCCTGACTACTCACTGCTGCAGAAACCCAGGCATGCTAGCAACCGCTTCAGTCTTAAATTAATCTACCTGAAAAAAATCAAGATCTGGGGACCCAGAGCCCATCCATCGGTGAAGCGACATTCCCTTACAAAGGGGTTGCAGGCAGGAGATGAGCTAGTCAAGGTGCAGTGTAGTAACAATGACATGTGCAACTTTCCTCTGGTTCTCAAATGCTTCCTCCCACCCACTATCATGATCCCGGTTCTACCAGACAAATCCAACTAGACCAGGGGATGGACACTGGAGTTGAAAACATGGGGGATTGAGGATAGATGTTCCTCAGGGCCAGTGGTGGGAGTGGTGATACTGGGAGAGTGGAGGGTTGGTGGAACAGAAAGGGGGAACCAATTGCAGGGGTCTACATCTAGCCTCCTCCCTGGGATACAGACAACAGGGAAGTGGGTGAAGGGACACACTGGACAATGTACGATATGAAAAAGTAATAAAATTTGTAAGTTATTAAGGTTTCATGGAGGAGCGGGAGGGAGAGAGGGGGAAAATATGGGGAACTGGTACTGGGAGCCAAAGTGGAAGGAGGATATTTTGAGAGTGATGATGGCAACAAGTGTGCAAATGTGGCCTGCATACAACTGATGATAATTTGTCCCAAGTAAATAGTATACTCAGGGCGAGGATGAGAGTCCGGCAGCTTATTTTAGAGATTGTCTGATGCCTATGGGCTAAACCCCAATAGACGGCCCCCCCTCCAGGCACCAGATAATATCAAGGCCATTAACGTAACTTTCATGCCCCAACCTGCATCAGACATTAAGAAAAACATAGTAACTAGGAGTGTTTGCAGGAAAATAAATTAGTGAGTTATTAGAAATGGCACAAAAGTTTTATAACAATAGAGACCCAGCAGAAGAGAAGCAAGCCAAAGCAAGGACCAGAATCTGCCCACTGAGTGCAGGAGACCAGAACCTGGCCCAGGGCCCGGCAGGCAGAACAGAGAGAAGACATGCAAACCTATCCTAGGCTAGAAGCAGTGTGCCTATTGCAGATTAGAGGGACATTGGAAGTCCACCTGTCCCAAGGCACCTCAGTGCCGAAATCAGCCCTGATAGGTGGAGACTCACTCTTTAAACTGTAATGAGGAGGTCTGAGCCCCATGGTCCACCCCCCCCCCCCGAGAGCCCATGTTAATCCTGAAGGTGGGGGACAGGCCTGCTACATTCCTCGTAGACACAGCCACAACCCACTCAGGCCTCCAGGAAGCAGAACCATCAGCAAAAAGAAGACTGCCATTCAGGAAGGAACAGGCAAATTTGTAACTATCTCCTGGATCCAGGGAGAAAAAAACACCTGGGAAAGGTGAGGTTCATCCCTCTCTCCTCCTCCTGCCAGACTGTCCCTACCCACTTCTGGGAAAAGATTTACTGCACAAATTAAGGGGGTGATCAGCTTTCAACCAGACCACACGCACATAGCACGGGGCTCCTCGAAGAAGAAGAAGCCCCCCTGACAGGTCTGCATGCCTCTTCTCTTGAGAGTTAATTTCAACAGTCACTGAACCTTCCTCCGGAGCCCTTGGGGGAGTCTTGACTGATATTCCTGGAGTTTGGAGATAATAAATATTCCCTCACCCCAGGCTTGCAGCCCACATGCCTTCAGTTGTGGTTCAGCTAAAGCCCAGAGTATGCTCAGTGGCTCTCCCTGTGTCCCCTTCAAAGATAAGGCATTTGCTGACCTCGGAAGGGACTGAAATGAAACACAAACGAATAAATCGTGCATCTGTTAGATGTCATCTGAGCACACCGTGTAGTGTCTGTTATGCATTGTCCTGGCATCAGAAAGGAACAGACCCAGTGGACCTAAGCAACTGAAAAGCAGGTGAAGCAGCTTGAGCCCCAGCTTTAGGAACCGACAGGGTTCTGGCTGCCTCGTGACCCCCACAACTTACAGAAAGTCAAAGTCACAGGCTCCTGCAGCAGCTGCACACCTGTGCTCACTCATCCAGGCTCGAGCAGACTGGTAGCTCCAGTCCATTTAGATCGGGGACCCTGAGGGCCAAGACAACAGGAGATGTGGCTACTGCCTGCCAGAGATGCCTGCAAGTAAATGCTCCACCTGCCTTCACTCCACACCTGGTCGGGACCAGAGACCAAAGATGTGCGGTCGGGAAGTACTGGGAAGGAGATTTCACAGAGATTAAACCAGGCAATTGTAAGTTTTTCTAGACACTTATTCAGGTTAAGTAGGAGCATTCCCCACCGAGAGAGAAGCAACTCAGGTAACAGGTTATTACATGAGACCACTGAGCCAGACAATGCACCCGGATTTGTTGCTAAAACGCTAAAGACACTAAGGGAAATCTGAGACACAAATTGCAAATTATGCAGTGCCTATCACCCTCAGAGCTCAGGGCATGTTGTAAAGATGGAATAGACCTCCAAAGAGACTCTAGCTAAATTAACTGTAGAATGCTAGGTGGGTGGGTGAATCTCCTGCCCTTCACATGAAGTCTTCGTTGTTCCCCATCTAAAGCCTTTCTACCACCTGTTTTCATTGTGCCTCTGGAATTGCTTCATGTCCCGATCTTCAACCAAATCAAGCACTCTGAGATGGGCGTATCCGTTCATGTGACCGCCCCCACCCCTGCCCCCAGGTGCTCCTGTTTGGTGAGACAGAAAGACCAGGACACTGGGGAACAATCACTGGGAGCACCTGATCTCGAAGAGTCAGTCCCTGAATTAGAGCCCCTTTAGTAGGTCTAAGAGTGATAGGAACCTCAGTCCTAGGTGCCCTGTCCTAGTTTAAGGCCAACAAGGTAGCGTATGCATAACCCTAGGGGAAGACTGTTGCTTTGCAAACACAACTGGAATTATGAGGCAGACCCTAGCAGAAGAAAGGATGTAGATAAAAGACGAAGGGCACAAGGACAAAGTTGGTTGGAAAGATGATGTCATGTATCCCCCTCCTGTCGGCCATCACAGAGCCTTTGGTCATTTCGATCCTATCATTATTTTTGGCCCTATATAAAGTGACCAGATTTTAATCATGACACCATTGACTGGGATTGGGAGTGGGGTGGGGTCTTGATTAAAATTTGGTCTAAGGCTGAGCCCCGGTGGCATAGAGGTTGTGCGCGGGACTGCAGCCCACTGGGTTGGAGGTTCAATTCCAGCTCCCAGGAGCAAAGGCTGGACCTCCTACTCCCACCACCTGAGGGCAGTGATGCATAAAAAAAAAAATTTGGTCTCTATGAAACTGTCAACAAAATTTTGGCCTATGTGGAGCAACAAAAATTTTCACACAACGCA
>PVJH01030312.1:0-24976 GCA_004026705.1 Nesogale talazaci
GTGTGTGTGTGTGTGTGTGTGTGTGTGTGTGTGTGTGTGTGAAGTCCTCCAGCATGATGTTGTGTTTAGAGAGGAGCTTTGCTTGCTGACAAAGCCTGCATCTCGTGGAGGCTCCCTGTCGAAGTCTGCGTTTCCTTGCTTCTCCACACTGGTCAGCTTGCTGAGGAGGAGGAGGCGGGAGTCCTCTGTGGCTCTGATTCCGTTCACGGTTAGGCAGATACTGCAGTCCTGCGTCTTGAGTACAGACAGGGCTTTTGCTCCCTTGCTACCCCTTGATGTACGTCTGGACCCAATGCTTGCCAGGACAGAGTTTGTTTCCTTTCCCTTACTAACTACACTGACTCTCCCAGTCCCATCTTAAGCACGCGTAAGTTGTCTGATCTCTCGGAGACTCAGTTTTCCGAGCTGGGAAATGGGAATAATTCCAATACTCCATATAATGTTTTTTTCCAGGGACCGAAGCAGAAAATGGAGGCACAGGGCTTTCTTGCAAATGGAAGCTTTCTTCTGCCACGATCAGACTTCCTCCAATCAGTCTAGTGTCCATTTTGGCTCATCCAGAGCCCCTGGCCTTTCTGTAGATCCCCTATTTTCTCCCAGAGCCCCCAGGATGAGACTTAAGAAGGTTGCCCTAAACTTCGCTGTATCTCCAAAGAAGCAGGCTAACCCCACTCTGGGCTCCAATCTCACTCCCTACAGGTCATGGCTTTGTTTTCTTCTCAAGACCTAATATTTCCAAACACTGTGGTTGCCTTGCCTAGCAGAAAAAAAAAAAGAGGAAGCAGGAGACCAGCCCAAAGAGGAGGAAGAAGAGGAGGGAGACAGCAGTCAGAGTCCTAAAGAGGAACACCGGCCAGTGATCCAGATTCCCTTGGAGCCAGTCATTGGGAGACCGGGGCCTGCTCCTCTCCAGCCCTGCACCGGCCTGGCCTCGTCCGCACCGTGACCATGGGCCCCTGGGCTTGGCTGGTCCTGATGGTGGCCACAGCGTGGCATGGTAAGAACAGGCCTGGGAGGGGAGGGCTTGGGGAAGGGAGGTGACTGAAGAAGACCTCATAGACAGGGATTCACAGAGCCCATGCACTGTGCCCCCATCTCTCCAACATGGGACTACAGGTCTGAGGGGAGTCTGCTTTGGACAGGCAGCGGACAAAAAATAGATCCATGATAGGTGCAGAACTGCCCTGGCCTGAAAGGTGGATGGTTCTAACCTGCGGTTGCTCTGTGGGAGAAAGAGGATACTGTCTGTTCCCTGAGAGATTTACAGCCTCTGACACCTAGGGAGCAGCTCTCCGCCGCCCTAAAGAACCTCCAGGATTTGGAATCAGCCCAACAGCAGTGGAGCATTTTGCATGGTTTTTTTCGAGGGGGGGAGGGGGGGCGTTAGGGGGAGGGATGGTGATGGAAATAGGGGGTGATGGCCAAAGCGCCAATCCACTCCTTGACAGTGTGACTGAGCATAGCTCTGGTCACCGGGCGTCCCAGCCTGCAGGATTGTCGGAAAGTGACACCTGAAGGATCTGTTTCTGACCCCGTGGATTCCACTGGGCTGGAATGTCTATTCTTTGTTAGTGATGCATGGTTTACATACAAAAGAAAACACAAGCCTGGGAGTGGTTTTTAAAAACCATTTTATTGGGAGCTTGTACAACTCTTATCACAATCCATACATCAACTGAATCAGGCATGTCTGTACAAATGTTGCCTTCATTTTTCTCCAGACATTCACTTTCTATCGAACCCTTGGTATCAGCTCTCCCCTCCTTCTTTCCCTCCTCCCGCCACCCTCATAACCACTGTTTCCCTTCCTCCATGTTTTGTGTTGCTCTTCTCCCTGGAGAAGAGTGTATGGCTTATGTGTTGATCATTGCTATCAGTTCCCCCTTTTCCCCTCCTTATCCCCCTCCTCTGGTATCACCACTCCCACTCCTGTTCCTGGATTCTGTGTGTCCTGAGCTCCCGTCTCTTATCTATACCTGTGTACATGATCCGGTCTAGTCTGAATTGAGAAGCAGCACTGGGGTCATGGTTGTGGGGATGAGGAAACCTCAAGAAATCAGAGGAATATAGTGTGTTTCGTTGATGCTTTACTACACCCTGGTGACTCATCCCCTCCCTGTGGCCCCTCTGTGGGGAGATGGTCCACTGTCTACAGAGGGACTTTGGATCTCTGCTCTAGCCCCCCTCCTTGTCAACAATATGTTTTTGTTTGCTATGTGTCTGCTAATGCCTATTATCTAGTCCTGAGACTCCTCATGATCACACTGGCAGTGTGGTTCTTCCATGTAGACTTGTTGCTTCACTGCTGAATGGCGGCTTATGTAGCTTCAAGTCTTTAAGACCTCACACACTATATCTTTTAGCAGCCAGGCACCATTTGCCTTCTTCACCACATTTGCTTATGCAGCTGTTTTGTCTTCAGCAACTGTGTCAGGAGAGTGAACATCTCACAGTGCTGATTGGTTAAAACAAAGTGTTCTTGCATTGAAGGAGGGTATGAGCAGAGGCCGAGAGTCCATCCCCTACTTCAGCATATTGTCCTATAAATATATGTACATTGGCCATTACCTCCATTTTTGTAAATTGATGGATTTACATATGTACACCACTAAACACAGAGGTTCTTAGGTTCTTAGGTTCTTAGAGGTTCTTAGATGTACAAATGTACATCTTGTGCAGCCAGCATTCCAGTTAAGACAGAGAGCACCCTGCTCCCCCACAGGCAAGCTGTGAGTGTCCTTGTGCTGTCTTGTCCTGCCCGCATCCACCAGGACCTGCCTGGAGGGAGATCAGGGGACTGTCCAGCACCCAAGAGGCAGCTTCAAGAGGCAGAAGAGATGGGGGCTGTAAGCTAGGCCAGTGGGAAGTGAGGCACGTGTGCAGGTGCGCTGATGCAGTCAAGGAATGGAGCCTTGGGGAGAGGCTCCCTCCTCCCGCGCTCTGGGGTGTGATACTGGGGTTGAGGAGAGGCAGAGTCCCAGGTCTGGGGGACCTGTGTGTGCTGGGAAGAGTGGGATGGGAGCTCAGGACACACCCTGGGAGCTGATGCTGAGGGGATCTGGTCAGGCCAGTCGGGGAATGGGACTTGGGAGCTGAGAGCTGAAGGCAGACAGGTGCAAAAGGGGTCGTGGCTGCTGTTCATCAAGCCCCTGCCCTGCCCCCACTCCGGGGAGAAGAGCTGAGCAGACTCTTTTCTCCTGGCAGCAGGAGAAGTTGTGGGGGAGCCGAGGGTGTCAGCTCTGTCCTGTGTGAATGGCCAGGACAACAGGATAGAATTTGCCGGAGCAGGTGCTTCCTCTGGTGCTCCCTCTGACCACATTTCCCTTGGACACGCTTTAGGGTCACAGGCTGTGCTTCCGGGGGGTCAGAGTACTGGCTTGAAGAGATCTTAGAAATGTGGATAGACCTAGCAGTCCATAGCCTGGAGCCATGGACTTGCGGAGGGTGGTGGTGGTGGGGGTGCACACAGGACTGCGTATTATCCCATTGAATCCGCAGAGGGCTCCCAGGCTCTGCTGCCCACCAGGGGCTGGTGAGTCTAGTCTGCTCACACTCCCAGCGGGCTGACTCACAGACGCCGCCGGCGGGTTTCTGAGCCTGTGACTATTGACGAGTGCAGAGAGTTCAGTCTTGTTCCTGAGGACCTGCTAGTGGTGTTGAACCAGTGACCAAGCGGCTCACAGCCCGGTGCAAAACCGCTCCACCACCAGGGCTCCTTATTCTACTCGGGACATCAGAAGAAAGGCCTGCGTGTCTCTCTGTGAAAAAGCAGCCACTGAAACCCGAGGGGGCTCAGTTCTCCTGTGATACGCTTGGGGAGGGTCTCTGAGGGTCAGCATGCACTGGTGGCAGCTGCTATCAGATATGGGAACTCAGCTCATGCTTTCTGAGCCAAGGAGGAGCCTGAGCACCAGGGAACCTTAGCGGGGAGCTGGCTACCACGAAGAGGGAGAAGCAGGTTTCATACAGAAGCGGGTGCAATCGTACAGCTCAAGCTCTGTCCTGTATGAAAATGTCCTGGCAGGGGGCGGGGGTGGTGGGGGTAGGGGTGTCCTGGCTGCTCTGGCAGGAAGGACACTATCTATCTATCTGCTGGAAGGACACTCGTCCCCTCCACTGGTGGTCACACCACACATGAGGGCCACTGACAGCCTGCAGAGGTCATCGGCTTTGATGGCATTTAGGGGGTTTACTTTGTCTCTTTGATCAGAGAGAAACGATACATCTCTCGTGGATTCGAAATGAGAATGAGCATACATCAAGCACTCCAGGAACTGTTTTATAGAAAGGGCCTTTCCAAATCTGGCATCTGCACAGGGCGGGACACCCAATTGAGGAGTTGTGCAGAGTGGAGAGGCCCTGACCATTCCTAGGTTCAGCGGCCCACCTGTGAGTGCAGCTGGCCTCCAGCCGTGGACAGAAGGGACAGGGATGCAGGGAGTTGACACCAGTATGTCTGTGGTCAAGCCAGGATTCACAGCCTTGCCCAGGGGGTTCCAGTGTCCAGCCAGCAGGAGGCTAACCATGCCCCCGACTCTGTCCTGGGGAGGTGACAGCACCGGGAAGCAGAAGTAAGAACTTCCCTGGGAGAAACGTTGTGGGCTGAGCGGAAACCGGGGGCTGGGCCAGGGCACCAGCAATGTGTTTCCTCCCTCCCGGGCAGGCTGGGGGACGGGGGGGGGGGCACCTGGCAGCTCCTCCAGGGCCTTGACTCGGCTCTCACTTCCCTCCTTGGGCCCTATTTTAGGGGCTGGAAAAATGCTGACACTGAGGAGGCAACGAGCCTTCTTCCCGGAGAGCCCGGTGTGGGTTTTAAGTTCTCTTTTCTCCTTCAAGAAACTTTTCCTTAAAAGAGATTGGCTTTCCGGAACACGTAGCAGGGCTACTGGGTACAGTGGGTGACAAACCTGCTGGCCAGGGTGGTGGGTCCTTCCTGGGTGGCATGTGATTCCTAAAGCTTTCCCTGCATTTAAGTCTCCTGTTTTTCCGATGGATGAGAGAAATTATTGGCCCAGATTCTGAAAGCGTGGCGCTCAGGTAACAGGTTCAATGCTCACAGGTGCTAGTGGGGGACTGGGGTTAAAATTCAGGCAGCTCGGGCAGAAGCGCACCACAGCACTTCAGGCCAGACATCGACCCACAGGCGGGAGCGGGCACAGGGGATGACTCTTAAAAATCATCTCATGCTGCTGGGCTCAGAGCCTCTGCCCCTGGCCTCTCCTCTATCTGAGTGCAGCCAGAGGAGGTGGCCACAAGCCACTGGTTCCCCGACTGCTCTGTCTGGGATGCAGAAGGCCCCACCCCCCTTTCAGGCACACACAAACAACAACACAGACTCACTGCTGTGGAGTTAGTTTTGACATCCAATTTGTAGCGACCCTTTTGGAGATCATAGAACTAACTACCTGTGTGGGCTTCTGGGACTGCAAATCTTTACATGAGCTGAAAGCCTCCTCTTTCTCCCGGAAGCAGTTTTGAACTGCTACCACTGCAGTGAGTTATTCATTCTATGAGCAGCCACTATGCTACCAAGCTTCCTCAAAGCTCTCCAGCTATGTTTTTCAGAAGAGGGGCCTGATGGACATCAGAAACATCAGTTCAGCTCAAGCAGGCTAGGGACCGTGGGGGGTGGGGATGGGGGTGGAGTGGGCAGTCTTGTGCAGTGTGAGCCCAGGAGATACCCCTCAGCAGCCCACACCCACCGTGGCCCTGCTAGAGGGTTCATCCTCTCAGAGGCACGGGAAACCCGGAAACACCGAGACCTCCTTTCCTCTGCAATTCTGTCTCCCCCAGGTCAAGGGGTCCCGATTATAGAGCCCCAAGGCCCCGAGCTGGTTGTGTCACAAGGTGCCAAAGTGACCCTTCGATGTACGGGCAATGGCAGTGTGGCGTGGGACAGCCCCACATTCCCAGGCTGGTTCCTGGAGACAGACGCTTTCACGAGCACCCTGACCACGACCAACGCCACCTTTGTCCACACGAAGACCTACCGCTGCACTGAACCTGGAGACGCCTCAGGGGGCGAAGCCACCATCCACCTCTTTGTGAGAGGTGAGGGTGCCCCCCCAGCCCCGCCCCGCCCGACCAAGAGACCTGTTCTGGCCGGACCCAGCCAGGCCCAGTGGTACAGGAGGGGGGTGGGTATGGCCAATCAGGAGGATGTGTCTGGTGTGCTGAGTGCCTCTCCTGAAGGGGGAGGGGGGTCGGGGGGGAGGGTGGAGGGGTGGGGATTTGTGGCAGCACCTCTCACTGAATGCCATCCCACAACACCCCAGGGAGGGGGATGTCTTAGGAGGAAGCCCATTACAGGGTCCTGACTGATTGTTGGCCAGTCACAGGGCCAAAGCCACACAACATCAAGTTGTGGCGCTGAGCGTAGGGCCTTGGGCATCTGACACCAGACGGGCATGGAGACCAGGCTCTGTCTGATGGGGAGTGGACCCCAGTAACTCTGCCACCTCCGCCCCAGACCCTTTGCGCGCCTGGAGAGTCCTGACGGAGGAGGTGACTGTGTTTGAGGGTGAGGACGCACTCCTGCCCTGCCTGCTCACCGACCCCGCGCTGGAGGCTGGCGTCTCCCTGATGCGGGATAGGAACCGCCCTGTCCAGAAGGGCATTCAATACTCGTTCTCTCGCTGGCGAGGCTTCACCATCCACAAGGTCAAGTACATTGACAGCAGGTACTACTACTGCAACGCCCAGATGGGCGACAAGAGCATGCGGTCCCCCAGCATCCGGCTCACGGTGCAGAAAGGTACGCGGGGCCTGGGGGCGCAGGTCGCGGGGTGTCGTCCTTGCAGCCCTTACTCCTCGCATACATCTCTGGGGGCGCACACGGGCGTGAGGGCGTGGGAGATTGCACCCACAAGGGAAGGACATGATGTCAGAGAGTACGACCAATGCAGCTACCAAAGAAGAAAGCAAAAGAGGCGAATGGCGCGTGCACGCGCGTGCATTGCGTAAGGGGGCGGGGGGAGGGGGCTTCGATTTGATTAGCGCTGATTAGCTCTTGACCAGGAAGGAGCCACAGGGGCAGCGCCCGCCCGCCCGGTGGGAGCTGGGAACAGGAAGCCCGGAGGTCACTGGTGTGGTGCCAGCCTGGCCCTGGGCCCTGGATAAGAGAGGCAGGAGTGGGCTGGACACACAGGGCAGCTCTCAGTGTTTGTGTGTGGAGTGGGGGTAGGAGGGGGAGAAGGAGTCTTCTTTCTTACACACACACACACACACACACACACACACACACACATCTTAGGCTGCCCGCGGAATCTTCTGTTCTGTAATCTTCACTTCTAAAAAAACTGAGAGGGACAAGCAGAGCTGCAGGCTGGGACCTGGGCTTGACGCAGGAGTGGGGGGCCGAAGGAGGGCCAGGTTGGAGCCGAGCAGCTGGTCTCCCTCAGGGGGTCAAACGCGCCCCCAGGGGCATGGGCACAGGAGGCCATTGGGTCCTTTTAGGACACCCGTGTCCTGCAGTGTCCTGGGCAGGCCCCTCCCTACTGGGAGTAGGGTGGAGGGGACCCCTTGCTGTCTCTGCACTTCATGGAGCCGGACCAGAGTCCCTTCCAGCAGCAGCCGGGGTCACGAGGGCTGGCCTGGAGTTACTGTGTGGCAGAAGCAAGCCTGCGGGCGGGCTGCAACAGCAGCAGTTCAGAACCTCCAGCTGTTTCTGCAGAAAACAGATGAGACTTTCTAGTCCCATAAAGAGTTACAGTCTCGGAAACCCCCAGAGGCAGTTCTAGCCTGTCCTAGAGGGTTGGGCTTCTTGGTTTGGGGTGTGTGTGTGTGTGTGTGTGTGTGTGTGGCAAAGGAGCCCTATTGGCATAGGCCAGGGGTCGGCAAACTCTTGAGGCCGCAGAGCCAACCCTGTCCCTCCTAACACCTTTAAGATCACTCAAGAGCCTGAAATATGTTTTTCCAAACAAACGAAATCCCCATGACCTGAAATAATAACCTTCACATGTTTTTTTTTTTTTACACGCTTCACGTGTTTTCGATGTGACTACAGAGCCGCATGTTGACACTGAAAGAACGGCACATGGTTCTGGAGCCCCAGTTTGCCGACTGCTGGCCTAGGGGGTGAAGCATGAGTCACTCACTGTGAGGTCAGGCTTCAGCCCCGCCACCTGCCCCGCAGGAGAGAGAGGAAGCCCCGGCATCTCGGGAAGACTTCCACTCTGTTTTCTGGGGCTGCAATGAATCAGAATCTACTCCATGGCAGGGGGTTGCGGTTTGGGGTCTTAGGTGTCAGGCATTGTGTTAACTTCTGGGGCTATTGTTTCCATGGACTTGACACCCAATGGGGGAGACAGAATGTAAACAGTTGCAGACTGTGACACACAAGAAACTGAGACTGCACTATCTGGGGGTGATGGGGGGTGGGGTGGGCACAATTCATGGAAGCTGGTCACAGAAGGCCTTTCTGTGGAATTGCTGTGGTCAAAAAGGACCCGGGATGTAGGAGGAAAGTGTCCTGTGAGGGGGTGGCCAGTACAAAGACCTCGTGGTGAGGCAGAGACCTCTGGGGTTGCAGGGCAGGGATCAGAAGGCAGCAGTAACAGAGTCTGGGGCTGCGAACCAACTGGGGTTGAGTCTGAGAATGCTGGGAAACCGTGGAGGGTTTCAACAGGAAAGGGCCTGGTCCCATTTACATGGTCATGGGCACTGAGGAGCCTCACTGGCACAGGGTCCCCAGGTAAGGCAGGGAGGCCTCCCAAGCCGGCTGGTGTAGGAGGAGTCTGGAGCAGAGGGGGCGGAAGCTGGTTTGTGGACCTCTGGCGGTGGGGAGGCGCAGACAGCTCCACGAGGAGGCAGGATTTGCCGTTGGAGCATCTGGGGGAGACATCCAGGGTCCCAGCTGACTCCCAGGACTTGGCGTGGGGCAGTTGACTGACCCAATGGGGCACAGATGGCTCATGGATCCCTCCTCCGACCTCAGTCCCAGAGCTCCCGGTTGTGGTGCTGGAACATGCCGAGTTGGTGCGGATTCGAGGTGAGGCGGTCGAGATCGTGTGCACAGCTAAAAGCAAGGACCCTGACTTTGAAGTCTTCCTCCAGCACGGAGACACCAAGGTCAGTCCTGGGGAGGTAGCAGAGTGGGTCAGTCTGTTCTCCCAACACACTAGGTCCTGTATGGGTGTGGCAGAAGGCTCCCCCCACCCCCCAGTCCCACCCCAGGAGAGGAGGGAGGCCCAGTGAGGGGCGAAGAGTCACACAAGAGCCCACTGACAGCCCCTCGCTGACCTCAGGCTCTGGGGCTCAATCTTGAAGGGTTGGAGGTTGATACTTCAGGCCTGTAACTTACGCCCTTTGTCCTGGGCCAGATGTCAGCTTGTTTGTAACTAAGCAGAGGACTCCGAGTCCACTTTGGACTGTCAAAACAGCAGGAAGGCAGCATCTGTTTCCTCTGGCTTCACATGGAGACTTAGGGAGATTCGAAGGTACCACCAGCACAGAGCCAACTCGTATGAAATAGAAATCAGACCTTCTTCCACCCGCCGGCCTTCTTTACCGACTCTGACACCAAACGTCCCTCTCTGCTGCTGGGCTGGTGTGATCATTCGCTCCAGCAGTCCTCTACCAAACTCACAGACAACGATCCTGATCACAGGCCTATCCGGGAGGTGACCAGGGTACGATTCAGATTCAGAACCACTCACGATACTGTGCTTTGGTCCAGAGCCCCTCTTCTTAGCCATGCCCACAGGCACTCCTCTCTCAGCTCACGGGGACCTCTCCGTGATCTTCTGTCCTGCCCAGGTAATCTTACAAAGCTCTTCGAGGACTCCACCCCTCCTCCCAAAAGCCCCAGCCTCAGCTTTCCCTCCTGGGGTTGGCAAACAAACTCTCCCAATGAAGTGCCTGGAAATACTCCACCCCCAAAGCGAGCCTCCAGCTCAAAGGCACTGCTGCTCCGTGGGCCAGCCGGGAAGTGCCTCACTCTGTCTTGCTACGGTCTTGCTGCTGCTCTCCTTCCGCCCCTCACTTGGTGACCGGCTCATCATCTCCTGGATTGAGGAGGCTCCACACACAGGCATCGCAGGGTCCACGGGTCTTGCTCCATCCTTGGCCTTTCTTTCTTGATTGTAGTGAGTCTCCCTCCTTCCTGCTTCTGAGAGCATTCGCTTTAGACCCACCCCCCTCATTAGTGCTCCATGCATTCTGCTTCCATGGACCCACTCTGCGATTCTGTGAGAGCAAATCACTCTGTGAGGACTGCAAAGACCATGGCCAGGAGAGGTTTCCTAGAAAGTTTTTGGGAGAGAAAGTGCATTCTTAGGAGGAAATAACACTAGGCTGCTACTAAGAGTGCCCCAACCCCCTCACTACTCCCGTCCATGCCTAGCGGGCACCAGACACAGCCCCCGTCATTTGTATATAGTATCTCATTTAATCCTAGGACTAATATCACCCCCCCTTTTTGTTTCATTTTTTAATTAGTTTGTTTTTTGCTGCACTTGTTTATTTGCACTGCCAAATATCTCCCGCAATACAGATGAGGGAACTGAAGCCCAAAGTCCAGACCCTTGCCCAAGGACAGGCATGTCATCATCCAGGAGGGCTGGGGATTTGAACCCCAGTCTTTCCGATCCCTAAACAACCTTTCGTAAACCGCCTTCATTCCTTTTGGTGGCAGGTGACAGCTTCATCAAACACTGACTTCCACAATGCTCAGTACCACAGAGTCCTGACTTACAGCCTCAGGGAGGTGGGCTTCCAAGATGCCGGCAACTACTCCTGTGTGGCCACCAACGCCGAGGGCCACCGCGCCCACTCCATGGTCCTGCGGGTGGTAGGTGAGCATCGGGCCAGTGGGGACAAGGGGTGCGGAGATCTTGAGGTGGGAGGTACATGAGAGGTTTGGGGAGGAGGGAGCTGGAAGCAAAGGAGGAGAGGCCCATCAGCCCTCCCCCACTAGACCCCTTGTGGTTTGGCTGGAGCAGGGCATGCCTCTTGAAGAGCCCTTGCTGGGTTGTGTCCGGCACACGTTTTCCTGAGCAGGATGCGTTCCCCGTAGCTTGCCTGGTGCTCGGGAGGTGTGGGCAAAACAAATACGTGAATCTTAGAGCGTTTACCCTCTACAACGGGCAGCGCCACAAGAGCAGACCTCCCTGCGAAGCTGACCTTGGCATAAAGATGCAGAGGAGGTCAAGGAGCCAAACATGGAGGCCGTTTGGGGGAGAGCGCTCGCTGTGGCAGAGGAAAGGGCAAAGGCCTTAAGAAGGATGGAGCTCAAGGGGCAAGGTGGCCTGTGTGGCTGGTGTAGAATGGGGGAAGGACTTTGGTTTTTTCTCTTGGGGAAGGCGGGGAGATACTGGAGGGTCTGGAGGTGGTGTGACTTACTGTGCAATACAATGTGCTATGTTGTTGGGAAGCCAAGACAGAAGCAGGCCGGCGAGCAAGGGCTGCTGCTGTGATCCACGCTGGGGGTGAGGGTGTCTGTCTCTCCCCGAAGGACATGAAAGGGGTGGAAGTGGTTAGAGCCTGGAATCCCAAAAGATGGATGGATAAGAGAGGAAGAGTGGTGGTCATTGGAGCAAAGACCTTGTTGTAAAAGCTCATAGACCAGTTGGGTCAAGAAGATGGGGACCTGAAGAAGGAACTCACCAGATGAATGAAGCAGTACAGGTGTGCTCCCTGATGGATGCATATGCAGCCTGAGTGTGGTTAGTGGAGACCCCACGAATGGAGGTGAGGGCGAGGAGGGGATTGCTGGAGGAGGAACAGACTGGAGCAAAACCTTCAAGGTTGGGACGACTGTCCTGTGTTTAAGGGACCTCTGGGGACTGCAGTAGATGGAGCACCTAGTGACTGTGTGTGTTTGTGTGTGTGTGTGTGTGTGTGTCACAAGTGTGGCTGGCTGAATAGCGTGAGCCTATTGGAGGAGAATCTTAAAAGTCAAGATGAGAAAGGAAGGGGGTTGGGGAACCCAGAAGGGCTTTAAACTGTCATGTGAGGAGGGAAAGAGTACATTTAGCTTCACAGGATTGAGGAGAGGAGCATGTGGAGATCATATGGTCCAGGGTCTTGCAAAGCTCCGGGTTTTGAAGACAGCTCCCAGCAGTTTCCACAAAAGGAATGAAAAGGATGAGTGAATGGTGGGGGGGATTCTTGCCCCATCTCTCCTGCCTGAAATGTAACTAAACAAGCTTGCTTTGGATTCCTGTAATTTCTCAGGAGAAGAAACAAAGCCAGGGTTCTTCCAGATGTAGGTGACAGAAATCAACTCAAACTGGCCTAAGAAAATGGGGAACTTTGTTGGCCACACATCAAAAACCTGCTTCCAGGAGAGTTGACTCTAGACATCCCAACAGCTCCTTCAGGGCCTCCTGGAGTCTGAGATCAGGAGACCTAGAAGGTGCCCGGCCACTGCTACCCACGGCTCTGATCAGGACTAGAGTGGAAGTGCCTAAGCAAAGCAGACTGGTAGAACATTCAGAGTCCTAGGAAAGTCCAGACCTACCGATCTACTGATAGAGGAACCAGTCAAGTCAAGCCATCAAGTCAGCTCTGACTCACGTAGACAGAGTGAAACACGGCCCGGTCCTTGGCCGGCCACACTGGATCTGTGTTTGAGCCCATTGATGCGGTCATCTTGTCGAGGACCCGCCTCTCTGTCCCTGCCCCTCCACTTTACGGAGCGTGATGTCCTTCTCCAGGACGGGCGTCTGCTAACCACACATCCAAACATGGGAAGGATCGCTCCTGAGGAAGGCCCTGGCTGTATGTCTTTCCAAGTAGATGTGTCTGTCCTTTTGGCAGCGCATGATACTCTCGGTAGTCTTCCCCAGCACCGTAACTCGATGCCTCGATCCTTCTTTTGTCCTCCTTAGTCGATGTCCAACTTCCGTAAGAGGTGATCGGAAACACCGTAGCTTGGGTCAGGCGCACCTCAGTCCTCAAAATAAAATTTTTGCTTCTCGACCCGTCCAAGAGAGTGTGTGCAGCAGACTTACCCAAGGTCATGTGGCCCATAGACACCCTTTCGATCCAGAAGGGACCCGCGCTCGGAGTTCCCCTTATAGATGAGCCTGCAGCGTGAAGAGCCTGTGGGAGGAATGTGGAGCAAGCGCCCCAGCACACCGAGCCCCTGAAGCCAGCCCCCCAAGTCTAGAGGGCAGGGAGGGCCATGAAGGAGAGAGATGGAAACAGGACCCCGAGAGGAAATGGGGAGAACGCTGTGATAGTGCAGGTGTGCGGGGCAACCCGGGGGGGAAACTAAGGGTGTGTACACTGTGGAATGGTAAAGTGGGGGCGCCGTGGCCTGGCGCCCACAGCCAGGGGCTGAATGTCCGAAAGCCACCACAGAGCAGCCTGGTCCATGGGTCTCCACCTCCGCTCAGCTGTCCTCTTGCTTTAGTCTTGCTCCCAAGCAGGCAGTCCCCGCACTGCTGAAAGAGTCCTCGTCCCCATCCTCGCCCCAGACCTAGAAACCTCAGGAAACCCCAAGCTTCTCTTCTCCCAGAGTTGCCCCCAAGTCGCTGCCACCTGAGTCACACTGGGTTCTTGGTCCCAAAGACCTTGCTCTGGGTTTTGAGAGGATAGAGGGTTCTGATTGGTCCAAGGCTTCCCAGAATCAGGGGACATGCCTGAGGACCTGTCAGAAACCACAACAGATTTTTCCCAACAAATAGTTTTTTGGAAGTTAAACATCACCCATGTCTTCCCCTTCCTTTGTCAAACAAGTAGGAGAAAGGCTTAAAGGGAGAGAGGACTCCGCCCTCATCAGAGGGGACAGGGTTCTTCTCTCTTGAAGGGACCATTTTGAGTCTTGGGCTGTCAGAGGGGGTGTCAGAGGAGAGCTGTGGTTGGGGGTGGGGACTGTGTGCTGAGCACATAGTAGATGTTCAGGGAACGATGGGTGGATGGTCGAGTGGCTACAGGGGCAGCTTTCCCATGATGGCACATCACCCCCGCACCCTGCCTTTCAGAGAGTGCCTACTTGAACTTGACCTCCGAGCAGACGCTCCTTCAGGAGGTCAGCCTGGGTGAGAAGCTCAGCCTGGAAGTCAAGGTGGAGGCCTACCCGGTGTTGCAAGGCTCTAACTGGACCTACGAGGGGCCCTTCTCCCACCAGCAGCACAAGCTTGACTTCAGCCTCTCCGGGGATAACTACAGGTATCCTTTCAGCCCCCATCTGCCCCATGCCACGCCAGCTGGGCTTCCGACGCAGGCATCATGCTTCAAGCTGACTGTGTGACCCTGGGCATCCATTGCCTCCTCTGAGGCTCACTCTCCTTGACCCTGGCGAGTGGGTCATGCTGGCTTCATTCTGCCCTACACCCCCGTCCCAGGACTCTGCAGTGTCAGAGTCTTGCCATTGCTTGGGGTGTGCATTCTCAGGGTACCCCTGGAACCCTCAGCCCCACTTTTTCTCCCGTGACCAACCCTGATGGGGAAAACAAGCCCCACCTTGTGAGTCGCACTCAGACACACACACTCCTGGGGCCACAGCAGGAGCCTTGCCCTGGTGGGGTCAGAGTTATGAGCAGGGCTGCTAACCGCCAGGTCAGCAGTTTGAAACCCCCGGCGGCTGTGTGGGGGGTGGGGGGCGGGGCGGGGAAGATGAGGCTTCCTACCCTACGATCTCAGACACGCACTAGGCCGGTTCTCCCTGCCCTGCGGCGTGGTCCCGTGTCGGAGCAGACTTGCCGGCAGTGCACCAGGCTTCCCCATGGGCCACCCACACAGGCTACAAGGGACAGAGTGCAGTGGTAGCATCACGTCTTCGTGGAAGTGCAGACATTTCAGAAATGGCCCCGTTTGGCGTTCCTCGGATTTTGGAGGAAATGGATTGCTTGTATTATGTATTATAATGGTCACCAGCTGAAAGCATGGTTTTATAACAGTTCTGTGAGGGTGTGGGGATTTGTTGTTGCTGTTGTTAAAACACTTTGTTTTGTTTGTTTTTGTGGGCATCACTGTTTTTTGTTCTTTGTTTGTTTGTTGAAAACAGACACTTTAGATGGAGACATTGGAGTCTGATTCTCACCCACCCAGAGAACTCCTCCCTGGCCTTTCTGTGTCAGGGGCTCAAAACTCCTCTCAGGCTGTGCTGCTGCTGACCCAGGCCCCCCTTCCCTGCTGCTCTCCACTCCCCACCCCAGAGCCCCCCACCCTTGTTTCACTTGCTAGACATTTCAATGCTAAATCTTCTTATCCCCTCATAGACTGGGTTCTTGGGGACTTACCTCTGCCACCCAAAGTGACTTCACTTTTGTTAGTGGCCTTATTCTAAATAAGGAATCGTCCTCCTTAAGGGGAGCACTCGTTGAAACCCCCTGCCATGGTCAACTCCACTCTTTGGAGGGTTTCTGAGCCTCATCTTTCTCCCCAGGAGGGGCTGCAGTGCTTGAATTGCTGGCCTTGCGGTAAACAGTCAACGTCTAACCCACTGTGCCACCGGGGCTTTTCCAGAGGGGCCCTCACAGCAGGACACACATCCCTAACCCATTTTTGTCCTCGTCCGTTTTTGAGGATGGGGATTGCGTTCAACTTCAGGATTGTACTGTCTTCGTAAGGAAGCAAACAAGCTTAGAACTGGATCCCTGGTCCCTCCCCTTCTCCTCCCCTCCCAGCTAAAACATTTTTGTCTCTGAACAGCCAGCAAGTTCTCTTAGCTCTACAGTTGGGCTCAATGCATTCAGGCCTCAGTCCAGCCTCCTGGGCAGTTTGAGCCTTCTCCCAGAAATTCAGCTCAGTCTGCTTGCTGGGGCTGCTCTTTCCTGGCAGGGGCCGCCCTCCCCAGCACCCAGACACCCTTGCCCTTCTCGTTCTGTGCTGCTTGTGGGGTTAAGCTTCTGCCAGAACTCTCAGCATGTTTGTGGGTACACCATCTGACCCTAAAGCCCTGACCCCTTGTAGGACCCTTTCCTTGGGAGTCGAAAGGCAGCCTCTGAGCCTTCTCCACCCACTCTCTCTCTCGGGCTGGCTTCCCATCAGAGCGAAGTCCTCCACAGCACTTCCTGGGCTCTCTGGACCCCGAAGCCCAAACCTCACCGACTCCTGGACTCTCCCTCTCTGACTGGCACAGCGGCAAGGCTGCTGCTGGCCTTCGTCTTCTTCTCCTGGTCCCTCTGGGCAGAGTCTCTGTCCTCCTCTGTCACAAGCAGCCCTCTGGGTCTGGAGTCTGTGTCCGCAGGGAGGGAGCTGAGGCACGGACCAGTCTCAGGATTCATTGCAGCAAAGACACTCAGAAGGAAACACAGAGACACTCCCCCCTCCACCTGACCCTCCTGCCCCAGAATGTCATAGTCTGGGACCTTCAGTGAAGTTGATGGGGTTCATGATCTTAAACAAGGACCTCAGAGTCTGGTTAGTCACGGCTGCAGGCTGTCCACGGCTGCCATCTTCACAGTTTCCTCCCATGGACCAACCGGCCTTTGGGTCAGCAGCTGAGCTCCTTGTCCCTGCTCCTCCTCGGGCAGTAACAGGTCCGTCCACTTGGGCGTGTGCTGAGAGCCAGGCTCTGCCAGTCTCTCTCAAGACTCCTGCCACCCTCAGTTCAGCTCTGGGGATACCGTGCTGTCAGTCGCACCCATTGAAGAGGAGTCAAAGGCCAGAGAGGTGAAGTCATTGCCCAAGCTCACACAGCTAAGAAATGGCAGCCCCAGGACTGGGGCCCCACCTTTTTAGTGCCCCCCCCCCCTCCTTCCTTCGCTGGCCAGTCTGCCTCTTCTCCTCTCCCAGTCCCCTGGAGTGGGTTTGAGCGCCCGGAACGTAGTATTTTAAAAACCCTCAAAACTCTTACAATTTCCCCAGCCTCGCTGTCCTCGTGCGGGCCTGGCTGGGCCGGACTCACTCAGATGACCTGTTCTAACCCACAGGTATACCTCCATTCTCTCCCTGCCTCGCCTGAAGTCTTCCGAGGCCGGCCACTACGTCTTTCGGGCCACGAATGGGGCGGTCAGCAAAAAGCTGACCTTCCAGCTCGTCCTTCGATGTGAGTGATGGGCGGAGGTGGGGGCACGACCCCGGAGGCTGTTTGCAAGGATGGGCTTGAGCAGGGAAGGGAGTGCTGGGGGCCTGAGACACGCCAGCTCCATTGGGGCAAGGGGTGGGGAAAGGCACTTGGGCCTCTGGTCTGACTCCTTCCTCCCTCTCTGCACCTCCATTCCTCCTCAGACCCCCCAGAGGTCAAGGTCTCATGGACCCACATCAACGGCTCTGGTGCCCTGCTCTGTGATGCCACCGGGTACCCACAGCCCAATGTGACATGGCTTCAGTGCCAGCGCCAAGGCCAAACTGATGGGTGAGTGGGTTGGAGCTGGCCTGGGCGGAGAGGCTGGGCCAGGGCTGGACAGCCCGTCCGGGGACCCTGTCCTCGGTGCTGCACTGCCACGCTCCGCTCCACTCTGCTCCCCCCAGTTGTGACGGGCCCCAGGAGCTGCTCTTGGAAAACACCCACCTTGAGGTGCGCAATCAGAAACCCTTTGGCAAGGTGGAGATCCGCAGTCTGCTGTCCCTCGCAGCCCTGGGACAGAACGTGACCTACGAGTGCAGGGCCCACAACAGGGCGGGGAATGCCTCCCACGTCTTCTGGCCCATCTCTGTGGGTGAGTCTCTCCTCCCCGCCCCCAGGTCAGGAGAGAGGGGGCCTGGGACCTCCATGGTGACTGGGGAGTGGGGGGCTCGGGGGAGAGCAGATTGGGGAATCCCCAAGGCTGAGCCCCGCCTCTCCACGCGAGCCCTGGGATGCTCTGGGAGGGACCAGCTTGACAGGCAAGAGAAAAGGCAGCCCAAGCACAGCCTAGCCCGGTCGCCCGGGTCGGCAGTAATTCTGTCCGCCCTGTGTGTGTGGCAGCCACTGCACACCCAGAGCTCCACGGAGCTTGCAATCTGGCCAGGGACACAGCCAATAAGTTGGTAAACCCGGCTCCCTTCCCACCCAGGGCAGCCCTCCACCCATCTGAGCCACAGTCCCATGCACACAAGACCACTGCCTAGGTGGTAGGGGAGCAGGGCCAGGCTGCATCTGCCCAGGTTCCATGGCCTGGCTAGCTCTGTGGTTCTGAGAGGCCACAGCTGCAGAGAAGGGCAGCGCCCTCTGCAGGCTTTGTGTGTGTGTGTGTGTGTGTGTGTGTGTGTGTGTGTGTGTGTGTTGCCATGACTCGGATTCGAACCAACAGCAGGCCTTTTACAAACAACCAGACCCCAGGGAGGCTTTCTGGGCCCAGAGAGGGTCCCAGGTCTCAGCCTGGCTCCAAGCCTTAGCTGCTGGCCTTGGACCAGAGCCTGCCCACCCATGGCCATGGCCACTCAGAACCTCCCTCTCTGGGCTGTGGTAAAGAAGCTTCACTAGCGCCGGGCCGGGAGCACTCCCCATCTCGGAGGGAAATCAGATTCCCTCCCACTGGAACTGACTGGGGGCATCCAGGCTCCATGGCCCACACCTCCTGCCCCAGTTCCCCAGCGGAAGACTGCAAGTCTGAGCTCGGACCCCCATTTGACGGGAAGACTCTCTCTTCGGGGGCTCTGCAGAGAGAGCTACCTCCGTTTCTGTAGCCCCGCCCTCCTGGGTCCCGAGGTGACTCCATGCCTGGCCCCCTCTGTGCTTGCTTCCTCATGGCTAGCCTGCTCTTTCTATGGCTCAGAAAATGAGTATGGATGACATAGACCCACCCGACCCTGAAATGACCGAAAAGTCCCAAACTTTGTCCTAAAGAGGATCAGACCTGCGGGGGTGGAGGTTTGGTCCCAATGTATTGTTGTTGTTACTGTTGTTGTAAGGTGCAACCCACCAGGATCCTGTGCACACGGCGTGAGACACTGCCCCTCCCACACCAGCCCCCCACTGTCCCTGTGCTGAGCCCCGTTGCAGCCACTGCCATCACCGTCTCGCCGAGGGGCCTCCTGCTTACCAGGATGCTGCCCCCCCACCCCTACCCCCACCCCTCCACGCTCCAGGGACTGGTCTCTCCTGACAACCCGTCCAAAGTCGGTCAGATGGAGCCTCTCTGGCGGAGAGCTCTCTGGCCGCACTTCTCCCAGGGAAGACCTCTTTGTGCGTCGGGCAGCCCATAGCAACACGTCAAGGTTCCTCCCCAGCACCACGATTAAAAGGCACCCATCCTCCTTCAGTCTGGCTGACTCTGTGTTCACGCGCTTGAAAGCACGGTGGCTCGGGTCAGGCACCAACACTAGCGAGGTCTTGTGCGGCGGATTCACCTCATGTTATGGGTCTTTTGCTCTCCTGACCGCTGCCTCCATGAGCATTGGTTGTGGATCCAAGCCAGGTGAACGCCTCGACAGCTTCAACACTCCCCCCGTAGATCGTGACATGACCCAGGGAGCCAGGGGTGAGGCGTTGGGACTTTACATTGAGCTTCAGCTCATACTGAAGGCAGCAAGCGTTGACCTTCATCAGCGCGTGCGTCAAGTCCTCCTCACTTCCAGCAGGCAAGGCTGAGTCATCTGCACATCCCAGATTGCGAGGAAGCCTTCGCCCAGTCCCAGTGCAGCGTCCGTCTTCATGGATGACGCTTCAACGCAGCGTCTCTGGTCATTTGCTCGGCACACAGTCTGAATAAGTGTGATGGGAGGCTCTCACCCTGACACACACCTTCCCTGACTTTAAATCATGCAGCACAACGGCCTCTTGATTTGGGTACAAGTGCCACGTGAGCACATTGAAGGCTTCTGGAACTCCCTTCTTCTCAAGGCTGTCTATAGTTCACGATGACCCCCACGGTCGAACGTTCGGGCATAGTCCATACAACACAAATCCACATCCTCCAGGGATTCTCTGCTTGGGGCCAAGACCCATCCAACATTAGCACTAACAGGGTGTGTGATTCAGTCTGCCACACTCCTGAGTGGCAGAGGGGAAAGCCGACCTCCGGCTTGAGCGCACGACCTGGGCGCTGTGTGTCATTTCTGACACATAGGGAGGGACCTTGCAGGACAAAGCAGACTTTGTGGAGCTGTAAGCGTAGCTGGGGAGACCCCTGGTGGGGTTGTGGGGTGCAGGCTGGGCTGAAAGCACCAGCCACTGTGCGGGAGACAGACAAGGCTCTCTGTGTCACAAGGAGACTCCCGGTCTGACATGGGGCAGTTCAGCAGTGCCTTCTGTGGTTGCTCTGTCTTAGAATCAACTGATGGTTGTGGGGCTTCTTGGTGGCTGCCTTCCGGGCAGTGCCTGATGTCGGGGTGTGGAGGGAGTGCCGAGGACCTCTGCCTGTTCACCGCTCAGCCTGTCCCTTCCAGATGCCTCCAAGCACGTCCCCGAGGAGCCCCTGCTCACACCAGTGCTGATGGCCTGCCTGTGCGTCATGGCCCTGCTGCTTCTGCTGCTCCTGCTGCTCCTGTACATGTACAAGCAGGTGAGCGGGTGTGGGCTCAGGGTGGGCAGGCAGGCGCTGTCAGTCAAATCCCGGACGGCACCACCGCAGTGCAGACCTACCAGCACGCACGCTCTCTGTCAGCCAGCCATTTGGCCAATGTGGTGCTGGTCCCCTGAGGGCCTGACTGTGTCATGTGGGAGACAGTCACCAATGAGCCATGCCAGTGAGCATCCACACCCCGCCTCCCACCAGCAACCCTGTCCGCCACAGAGAGGAGGGCAGAAGGGAGAGAGGACACATGGGTTCTGACCACAGGGCCGGGCCGGGTCTCATCTCCAGCAGGGAGCAGCCTGGTACAGAAGGTAGAATTATTTAATATCTGAAAGCATCAGCATGACCTGCAGGGCACCATGCCGCTCTGCCACATGCGATAGTGTTTATCAAGCCAGCTTGTCAGCTACACCACCAGCTAGCAGGGGAGCGGGAAGGCCTCTTGGTTCCACTTCACGGAGGGAGGATGCAGGGCCCCCAGAGGTTGGCCACAGGTGCCTCTGAGACCTGATGGCAGCGCCTTATTCGTTATGATGTGAAGCAGCCTCCTTGAAGCATCTTGTGTACCAACCTCTGCCCCCATCAATGGGCCCCAGCAGCTTCCATGCTCCCAGCCCGGAGTCTGAGGCTCAGCCAAGTGGAAGAGCCAGCCCAAGGGAGCGGGGGCTGCTGTCTGTGCAGACTGAGTCCCAGGTGACGCCCGCCCAGCGCCTGAGGCCCCGTGGGGCCAGTTGCTAAGAAGGGCCTGGCTAGAGGCGGTGGCACAGGGGTACTGGTTGGTGAAGGGGTGTTGGTGGGATGCTTTGAAGGTGGTGAGGGGTGGGGGAGTGAGATGCAGGGTGAGTTCGGCCTCTCAGGTGTGCAGTGGCAGAGGAAGTCCCAGGAACGCAAGTGCCTGGGAGTCGCGATAAGAGTGGGAGGCTGCGGGGTGGGCATCCTCCTGTAAGCCCAGGGCCAACAGTGGGTGTGAACAGGGAGCCGTGAGGGCTTTCTTAGAGGCAGAGGGTTTGGCATGCAGTTGGGGCCAGCTGCATGGGACTGGGTTCTCTGCGTTCAGACCGGCAGCCGACCCCGAAGAGGGAGACCTCGACGCCATGGCTTCTTGCTCTGGCACTAGTTTGCCATGGGCCCTTGATCAGCCATGGAGCCCCCCACCTGTACCATGGGAACGGGGACCCTTAGCTGCTCAGCCTCCCCTGACACTTCAAGAGCGTACGGCAGCCGCCACAGTAGGCCCAGACTTAAGTATCGTGCTGGGGGTCAGGACCAGGCGGCGCGCCTTTCGGCTGTGCCTCTGGACGGGACTTACGGGCAGGGGTGGTCTGGTTTTGGAGGCCGAGCCCTGGACAGAGGGTGCTGGCCTCTGTTTCGCTGTCTGCCGGGGGGAGTCTCGCCTGTGCTCACAGCCGGAGGCCGACCCATCCGGCTGCAGAGGGAAGTGGGCTTCGGAACCACAGCCCGCTCCTCTGTCTAGACCAGAGCGATGTCTGAGGTCGGCTAGCTTCTGGACTGCACACTCAACATGCTTGCCCGCCTCCAGAAAGGGGCCCTGGCTCTCGGCAGCTGGCCGCCCCTGCCCTCTCCGAGCACCTCTGACTCTCGGGCAGTTCTCCTTGCAAGGAGCTGGGATCCATTGTCACATCACCATAGACGAGCACAGGAGGAGGGCCACATCCCCGAGCCCCCTTTGGCTGCGGTGTGGGGGCACCCGCCTTCTTGACGTGGGACAAGCGTTCCCAGCCCTGTCCTCATCCCCACCTGCCACTCCTGAGCCATCTGCAGGCCAGAGGGGGAGGGAGACGCTTGAGAGGTCAAGATGCGACACTCCTGCCGCAGGGCCTGCCATCTCCTCTTCTGCTTCGCCCTGTACTCTTTTGGCCCTTCACTGGAGGCTCACGGCCCAGGCCTGGGTGGGACTAGCCTAGTCCCTGCCCTCCCGTCTGTGGAAGGCTGCCCAGGCTGAGTCAGCGCCTCTCTGGCGACAGGGTGACCACAGAGAAGCCAGCCAGGGGGAAGAGAAGAGGGCAGGGGTCAGCAGTGAGCGGGGGAGGGGCCGCAGGGCCGGGCCAGGAGAAGGGGGGAGGATGGCTGGCCACAGCACTCGGGATAGATGGAGGGGCTCCCCCGCCGCCCCCACTAACAGTTGTTCAGCTCCCACCCTCCCAGAAGCAGCAAGTCCAGGTCCAGGATGGGGGGGGGGGCTCCAATGGCCACCTCCCATCTCAGTCGCTGGGGGTGAGGCGTGCACACTGCGTGTCAGGGAAGTGCTGACAGCTCATGGCAGTCCTCACTGCCAGGACAAGGAGTCTGGGCCTGACAGCGCCTGGGCAGGAGCCCCGGGCAACCTCCCCTCTGGTGGCCCAGGGCAACATGGGGTGGGGCACCTAGCCCTGGAGGCAGACAAGCCCAGCAGAGGAAGAGGGCTGGTCAGCCCAGAGGCGAGTGAGCTCAGTTTCCAGCCAAAGAGCCCCTTCCTCCTCTGAGCCGGCTTCCCAGCATGCCCTGCCAGCTTGTGGGGGGCGGGGGCTGACTCAGGCCAGCTGCGGCAGGACAGAGGAAGGAGAAGTGACCAGAAGGCAAGCAGCCTGGGTCTCGGGGCCCCTGGGGATGTCAGGGGCCCGGGGTCCGAGAAGTCTCTTTTGAGGGTGGCCGGTGACTCCAGCGGGGCTGGGAAGTTCTTGAGCTCTCCCTGGCCCCTCCTCTCGTGGCCGGTCTTACGCTGCCCTGCCCTCTGTCTTCCCGTCACCCTCGCCGAGGCAGGCGTGCCGCTGTAGGCTTTTCGCCCGCTGGCCTGGAGTCCACTCCCCTACTCCGGCTAACACTCGCCGTCTCAGGTGCTCTTGCCACCCAACCCCCCTGCACACACCTACCTCCAGTGGCAAGCACAAGCCAGCTGGTGCCATCCCCCGGGCCTAGCCCCCAAACACGCTGGTCTGCTGGCCACTGTCCTCCAGGGCCCCAGTCCAGCTTCCACTGTGCCCAAGACCCAGGCCTCCCTCAGCATTTGTCCACGCCACCGCAGGCAAGCTGGCCCCTGGGCGGTTGCGGCCCAGGCTGGCAGAGAACTCGATCTCGGCAGCCTCTGCTGCCCAGCCCTGGCTCTGTCTCCCGGCTACACACAAAACCGAAGTCCAGCCTTTCCCAGTCCCGGTCTTCCAGGAACTCACTGCCCGGCGGGCCATTTCCCATTCCCTCCTCTCGTCCTCCCTCCCTGCATCTGTCACTTAAAAACTTACAGACCCACCCACGCCTCCTCCCCTGCCCAAACTCTCATGGGCTTCCCACTGCAGTGAATGCAATCCAGCCACACTGACCGCCTTCCCGACCCTCAAGCTTGTCAAGGTCTCCCCACTTGGTGGCCTGCATGCTTGGTGGTCATGGTGCTTAGAAAATTGTCCCTCCTGATGAACGCCTGGCTGGCGGCTCCTCTTGGTTCCAATCTCAACTCAAGGTCACCTCCTCAGAGACCTCGTCTGCACTTAGCCACACCTGTCAGGGCAAAGTCGCTGTTGGTGGAATTCATCTCCCAGCCAGGCCACCTGCATCCCGTCCCACAGGGTTTCCCTGGGGGGTGGCCTTATGGAGCAGTCCATGGGGTGGAAATGGTTGTGCTTGACAACTAAAGGTCAGAAGTTCGAACCCCGCAGCTGGACCATGGGAGGCAAGCCTAGAGACCTGCTTTTGTCCAGGTTACATCCCAGACAATCTGACGGAGCCCTCCGACTCCGAGATCCAGGGTCCCACTCTGGCTTCTCTTGAAGCTGCAAGAAGCAGAGTGCTGGGCCTTCCCTTCAAATGCCACCAGATAGGTAGACACCACCAGCCTAGCCTCTGTTAGGCACCGAGGGAGGGCAAGCTGCTTGGCACCTAGAAGCCCCTGGTGGCAGAGGGCTTACATGTTGGCTTGCATCTGCAAGGCTGGCAGTTCGAAACCACCAGCCGCTCCTCGGGAAAAAGACGAGGCTTTCCACAGAGAGTGGCCGTGTCAGGAACCACGGAGCAGTTCCGCACTGTGCTGAGCCGTGTGCCCCTCGGCTGCCGGAAGTGTGGCGGTGGTTTTGTTGGTGAGAGTCCTACAGCCCTTTCTCCTCCTCACAGCCGATGTGAACTATGCCCAGCTAGGCGAGCGTGTCACAAAGCTCATGGGGATGTCCCTGGTTTTTCATTCATACTTCCTGAGGCCCTCCTATCTGTTTAGCTGCAGACTAGCGCAGACTCCATGAGGGTAAGGACTTTGTCTTGTTCAACGTAGAGTCTGCACTGGTTGCTGCTGAGGAAAACACTTGGGGCAGGTGGGTGGGGATGGGATGGTGAAGGTGGGCATGCTAGAGGTAGTGGACATGGTGAAAATAGAGATGGTAGCCGTGGTAGAGGTGGAGGTGGAGAGGATGGTGGTTGTGGTGGAGGTGATGGAGGTGGAAGTGGAAATGGTGGGGAGGTGATAGTGGTGGAGGTAGATGGTGGTAGTGGTGGAGTTGGAGGTGGAGGTAGTGGTAGTGGTAGTGGCGGAGACAGTGGAAGTGGTAGTGGTGGAGGTGATGGTGGTGGAGATAGTAGTTGTGGTGGAGTTGGAGGTGATGGTGGTGGTAGGTGGAGGAGGTGATGATGATAGTTGTGTTGGAGGTGATGGAGGTGGTGATGGTGGC
>PVJH01030313.1:0-24966 GCA_004026705.1 Nesogale talazaci
TGAATAAAATTGAAAATCTATATAATTATAGATATTCCTAGCTATCTTTATATGTATTGGTACAGATAAAAATATAGACATAGATGCAGACACAGGATAGTATAGATAATCTGGATAGATAAAGATGTACACAGAGACATAACCTAAAAATGCCAACTCCATTGCCATTTAGTCGATTCTGATTCATAAATCCCCTATATGGGGTTTCTAAGACTGTAAATCATTATTGAACCAGAGAGCTTCATCTTTCCATTGGGAACCAGCTAGGGGGTTTAAACTGCTGACCTTGGATTTGGCAGTCCCACACCTCACCCAACTGTACTACCAGGGCTTCTTCACACACGCACACACGCACACACACTGATTATGCACACTAAATAGGAGGGTGGAATCTTTCCCACTCCTAATTTTTCTATATGTCAACTGCACTTATGTTCAAAATCTTATGTTAACTGCATTTATGGTCAAAATCATATGAGACAATTTATGAAATCTGGCAAGTTGAAGTTTCTAAGTAAGGATCCAGGATTAAATTTTGAAAGAAAAACATAAGCAATTAGAATGTTTTTATGATATTAAAACTTATTATTAAAAAACGTGGAAAAATCCAAAGAAAGAATAAATTAAAAACCACCATTACAAAGTCATCATTTATCAAAGATTTATATATGGCAAAGATGCCAATAGAAAGTTTGCTTATTGAAGTATCAATGTTGCAAAAATTTATTATCCAGATAGGGGAAATATTTATATACTTATATGAAATTTGATTATCCAATCCCACGGTCATCAAGTAGACTTAACCCATAGCAACTCTCTATCTGATTTCCACAGCCATAAGCCTTTAAGTAAGCAGACAGCCTCTTTCTTTTGCAGGGTGTGTTTGAGCCATTGACCTTGTAGTTAGCAGCCCAATGCTTAACTCATGGCATGACCTGAAGATAGGCACAGAACCTACTAAGCAAAATAAAAAAAAAATGAATTTTGTCAATTGAAGATGAAAAGGGAAGATATTCCACAAAAAAAGTTGCTCAAAGTTCTCTCAGCAAGCGTATTCTGAGAATCTCAGGAACGTGGGATATGTGGGTAGCATGTACAATAAGATGAGTTGAAAAGGGAGGTCTACAAAAATATTTGAAAAGAATTTTTAATGTCAGTTTACATAACTTACTCTGTATCCATATGTAAGATAGTAAATATTTGATCTGTGTTTTGATCAGATATTTGGGGGGGGGGCATCACTGCCCTCTGGTGGTGGGATCAGGAGACCCAGCCTTCGCTCCTGTGAAGCCACTACTGGAATTGAACCTCCATCGCAGTGGGCCACAGTTCCACGCACAACCACTACGCCACCAGGGCTCATCCCTTGATCATATTTTTACAGGATCAATGGAAGTAGGGGACAGAAAAATTTTGCAGTGAATCTGGAAGCTTTGCAAATAAGGAACTGGATAGAAGGATTTATGATGGGGGAAAGAAGCAAAAGGACCATGTCATCCCACCAAGTCTCAGAAGACGGCATATTGAATGCATTTTGCTGACACCATGTGAGACTTAAGTTTGAAATGTCAGTGAGCGACTCAGGAGAGGCCTTTACATGTCCCTTAGTGTGGCAAATAATAAATCTAAAATGAAACAAACTTTTTTTTCTGATATCATTTGCTTTTATCCTCAGTGAACTTGTCAATCATTTGCAGTTTCCTATAAAAAAAACTCAATTTTATATGCACAACCTTTTAGAAATCTGGCTTAGTCCATCACCTAGTTATTATTTAGACCAATCTGAATTAGGAAAAGAAAGTTTCAAAAGTTTATTTTCATTTTTTAATAAAACTAGTTCTTTTTAATCCAGATCTGGATGCCACAAGTAATCATTGAGGGTTAGACTAAACCCCAGATTACATGCTGGTATCTTCCAAATAGCATGGAAGTTAGTCAGCCTTCTGAAAGAAGAGTTAGACACATAGATGCTTTGTAAAAAGTAGAGTCATAGTTTTATTGAAAAATTTAAAGGTGGAATAATACTCTAACACACACCCTATAACAGTGAGTGCAACATTTATGTAACATTTAATTAAATATATTATGTAATATTTAATTAAACATATCTGAAACTGTAATTATATTTATATATTTAACATATTTTGGTTGTTATATATATATTGACAGATATGATAGTAAAGAACAAAAACAATTTTTCCTGAAATTATTCTGGTACTTGGCTGAGCCCGGTGGCATAGTGGTTGTGTGCGGGACTGTGGCCCATTGGCTTGGTGGGTCAAATTCAGCAGCAGCTCTACAGGAGCAAAGCTGGGCCTCCCACTCCCAGCAAAGGGCAGTGATACCCCCCCCAAAAAAATTCTGGTATTATTGGGTTAAGGGAAACTGAACCAGAAATGCTGAACATAGGAGAGAGAATCTCAGCCTTCCTTTGCCGGCCTTCATGCTGGCTTTGATTCTCCTGACTCTTTTAATTTTGCTTCCTAACATCCTGCAAGTTATGGTATTTTCCATTCCCTCATATGCATGTGAAAGTTGGACATTGAATACACAATACCAAAGAAGAATCGATACATTTGAATTGGGATGCTGGAGAGAAATATTGAAAGCACTATAGATTTATAGAAAAACAAATAAATCTGCCTTGGAAGGAGCACAGCCAGGGTGTTCCTTACAGGCAAAAATGGCAAGATTCCTCTTGCCACTATATACTTTGGGTATATTGTTAGACCCACCCCTTGAAAAGGACATCATGTTTGGTAAAGGGCAGGGACTGTGAAAAACAAAGGGAAATCCTCAGTGAGACAGACTGGCACGGTGGCTGCAACAATGGGATTGAGAGTGGAGACAATTTTGAGGGTGGTGCAAGACCTTGCCGTGTTTTGCTCTGTGTGCTTAGTGTTGAATGGATAAGAACCCACATGTTGGTACCTAACAATAATACATGGCATGATTAAAGTGCTCCAGTGAGAAGCCCCAATGGCATAGTGGCTATATATTAAGGTCAACAATTGGAAACCACCAGCTGCTTCTTGGGAAACACTCATGGGAGATTTTACTCTGCCCTAGAGAGACACTATCAGTTGTCATGGACTCTATGGCAGTGAGTTTGGGTTTTATTTTGGGGTCTTTTGCCTCAAGTTATGGTATTTTCCATTGCGTTATATGCTTGTGAAAGGATGACATCTGAACAATGAATATGGAAGATATTAGAATAATTGAGATATTTGAATTATGGTGCTGGCAAATAATATTGTGGTGGTTACAAAATCTTATGTCAATTTGAGAGGATTACAAGTGAAGGGGTAGGATTTGGCCTTTCAATCAAGATATAAACAATTAGTTCTGTGTGGGGTTGGCCTTCTCCTGAGAATTCTGGGAACTTCTATATTGTCCTCTTGGAAGTGGGAAACACTTCTCTCTCTCAGCTCATTGCCTTGGAGACTCTCTACTGACAAGACACATGGCACCATGCTGACAGACCTGGGAACTGGAGAAGTCACATGGGGACCCTTGCCAGCTCTGAGATGCTTACACCACCACTGGATCCCAAGACTTTCCACCCATTTTCCTGTGATCATCTTGCATTAGGAATCATTACATGTGTTCCCTGAGTCTGAAGAGGACTTCATAGATTGATATCGGACACATGGGCTAATATCAGACTATGGACTTGATCTGAACTAGCCTGGGGTGTTTCCTCAATACTCCACTTCCCAAGTATATAAACCTCTTTTTTATACACATGTGTGTCTATGAATTTGTTTATCTAGTCTACTCAGACCAACACATTATGTTACCTTGGGAGTGGGGTACTAGAGAAACAAATCATAAAAATGGAGAGTGGATGTTTGTTTGACCTCTCTCTTAAGGTAGTTTTTCTTCTTTGA
The DNA here is from genome assembly GCA_004026705.1 of Nesogale talazaci. Taxonomy (NCBI): domain Eukaryota; kingdom Metazoa; phylum Chordata; class Mammalia; order Afrosoricida; family Tenrecidae; genus Nesogale; species Nesogale talazaci. The sequence continues at coordinate 3,891 of PVJH01030313.1, forward strand.
CTAGACGGAAGTCAGATGCAGTTCACCATGTTATTTTCTGGAAAGAATATGGGAAGATAAAGTTTTGCTTATTTTGTTTGATGGCAGTCTTTGATTATTCCTATGTGAAATGGCAAAGGCAAATGTGTTAATGTATACTTTGAGCCCAGGGGTAGACATTACTATGTGAATTTCTAAGAAACCATGCTGTTTAGGGACAATTGCTGATAGCAGGTCAAAATGGCTGACAGAAAGTCTGGCTCTGGGTTGATGCTCTGAGAGGACTAGTCCCATATATTGTATCAATAGGCTAGTTTAGATAAGGATTAAAATAATCTAAATAAGTATTGAACTTGACTGATCTAAAAATTGAGTTTAGGATCTGAATCTACTTTGTTTATAGTGATTTCTTCTCCTTATTGTTGATATAATTCTTTATAGAAATGTTTATTAGGAAGTGTGAAAATAGAGAGCTTGGAAACCCACTTGTCTTCAGCCATTAAAATTGGATTCAAAAATGGGTATAAGACAAGCCTGAAAAAAAGACTCTGAGAAGCACCCAGTACTTTGGAGTACTCAGGGTATTTGCGTTCCAGGAAACTTCTGCCTCAGCAACTATTGACAGATTAAAAGAAAAAGGGAGAGAACTCTTTGGAATTTGAAGTTTGACTAGTAGTTTTTGTCAGAAGCTGAAAAAGATCTGGAACCATTAAAAAAAAAACACCTCTATAGGACTGAACGCTAAAGGAAGCCTATGGAACTGGTTCAAAGAAACTAAAGACAAGAGTGGGTTGACTGGTCTGAAGTTCATAACTTAGCTCTAGAGGAATAAATAGTTGAAAATTTGTGAAGGGGTCTTGGTCTAAGGCAAGATGACCATTGGAAACCCTAGTGAGGTTAAGTAAGGCAGTCTACATTGAGTTGATCAGAACCCAACTAGATTAAGAGACTATATTTGTCTTTGAATTGGTAAATGTTACTGTAGAATTTATGAATGGCCTATTCTGATTCGACTTTGCCTATAGATGTGGATTTCACAAGCTTCCATCTGGAATGAAGAATATGATTGTCTCCTTAGAGCACTGACTTGAAGTCAGTATAGAAATTGGGTACCCAAAATTGAGGGATAAAGGCATGAAGTGACTGATTTATAAACTCATAGGTGGAGAAATATATATTCATAGGATTATAGGGTGAAGGCATAGTTGCTACTTAACTTCAATTGTTAGGCATAGGATATTTCTGTTTCTTTCACGTATAGAATGTTATGTTTAAATGATGTTGGCACATATTGGATTATATGCATTTTTGTTGTATCCTATTAGGTACTGATGTGATATTTATTATTGTTGAAAATGACATAAGGCTAAAGTCTCTGGAAAAGGACATCGTGTTTAGTAAAATGCAGGTTGAATGAAAAAGAAGATCGTCAGTAAAGTGGATTGATAGAGTGCCTGCAACATTGGTCAACACAAGCACGGCAATTGTGAGGATGGTACATTCTGTTGCATTCAGGATTGCTCTGAGTTAGAAAAATTCAATGGCACCTAATGATATCAATATGCTGTGCACTCCTCTCATTTTGCATTTGTGGTTAGGGCCTAATAAGTCTAAATACGTTGTTACCATTAATTATGGCTAGCATTAACATCATTTTGAAAATGCCCTGGATAGTCATGAAGTCACACTTGAGCAATTTTATGAGTACTACTTATTAGAAATCTGGTCTAATCTGTAACCTTAATAAAAAGCTGTCTAGATATTCCTCATAGATCTTCAGATATCCTCAATGCTAGTGGACAGGTGTTATGTATCACAAGATGTCAAGGTCCTTGGAGGAGATACGATAACTAAATGAGATTCCTGATGACATACAAATTCCCAGCGGGACAGTCATGTCTGAAGTATTAGATTTTATATCTCTTCTATCAGTGCTCCTGCTGCTTACAGAAGTATGAGTGCTGTTATAGCAATCAAATTTCCTGAACTGGAATAGGACTTTTATTAAAGGGGGTGGGATATTAAGCTCTGAAAACTTTTATAAAATGTTAACTCCTCTAAAGTGGCCTTGAGATGTTCATAACTTCACCCTTCATTACTGCTGAGTTTATAGGATCAATGAAATCACCTTCAGTTCATTTTCAATACATTGTCTGGGAACCAAAGATGACCATGTCCCCTGAAAGAAGGTAGTGAACAGTTCCTAGATTAGTGCATAATTAAAAGTCAAACGGGCTTGTATTTACATATTTGTTGAATGATGTTCTAATTTTAAATTTGGGCATTTTCAGTAATGCTTTCAGGCACAGAGTGCTACACATGTATTATAGGAATAATGATAGCTACTTTTCAGAGGCCTTATAAAAATTAGTTGTAATACCATTAGAGTAGGTGGTGCACTAGATTAAGCATTGAACTGAGAAAAGCAAGGTCAGTGATTCAAACTCCCCAGCTGCTCCTAGGGAGATGGATGAGTTATATCTCTCCATCAATACTGACAAATATGAAGTACTTCTACTCTGCTACACAGTTGCTGTGAGTCTGGGATAGGCAGATGTGTTGTACTAACATAATCAATGAAAATAAGTAGGTTTGTTGGGACACCATGGCCAATGAACACACGCTCATTGAAGGGCAGAGATCTCTCTTGCTCTTGGATCTTAAGACCAGTGTGCAGCCAGCTGCCTTGCTTGTTTTGTGCCTCGATTTGCCAGCTACACTACCCATGAGACACCTAATCCGTGGATACTGTCATTGCAAATTGAGGTTCCTTCAAGCTAGAATATACATCTCTTGAGCTGGGGACTGTCGGACCCTGTCATCTGACTGACTGTTAGTGACTTGTCTTATGTTTGCTGCCTGTGGCTAGATAGCCTTAATTGCTCTACAGAGGACTACCGGCAGCCCTCAAGGCTGTATCATGGAAGTGAGCTCCACCAGGCCATTCGTACTGCTTTGTAGATTAACTGTTTATTTCTTATGTTAGGTATCTAGCTATATAAAGAGATATAAAATTATTAGCTTCCTGGTTTTGTTTCTCTAAAGAACCTTGTCTAACACAGAGTCAGAATAGACTGAATGACAGTGAGCGAGGCTTGGGGTTTGGTACTATATATGATATTAATTTTTGAATAAGGATCTTACCTGAAAGAGCTAGATCAACGATCCATGGGTACTAAGCTAGTTTCTATTTTACAAAGTTGCTTTTCTTCTTTGTGCATCTCAAGCTGACACTCTCAAAAGCAATGATATTTACTTCAATGTATGTAAAAGGTTTCTTTGCAGACCACCCTGTGGTTGTATCCCCAGCAAGATGACTCATTTTCTCTATGGCAAATCATGAAATGCAAATCAAAGTCAAATAAAGAAATTCAGCTGGCAACAGTATGGTCATTGAAGTTTCTGAGATGCATGTCACCATACATACTCTGAAGAACCACTAGAGAACTGCTGTCGAATTCATATGAATACATGAGTTTATGACTGCCACAAGTTAGGAGAGAGGAAGCTATAAATTCAGAATTCCTGGTATTAAATTATTGGAATAGTGAGCCTCACAGGATGTGGAAAGAGTCAGCTGTTACGATAATCAATAGGTCTGCTTGAAGTCCCAAAGTAGGAGGGGTTATCTCATTGTGAATATATTCAGTCTGCCCACTGCCTCTCCAAAATTAACCTATGGAAAATGTGCAGATAAGCTTTTAAAAAATAGGCAGCTGATGGGCAAACCAATAGGATAAGGTTCACATGCATAAGCTTCAATTCATTGGGAGAAATCTTAATTTATAAACCTGTAGCTTCACCTTTCTCTGGAATAAAGCAACTCAATGTAACCTGTTTTTCTCAAAGCTCTAGCTGCATGTGTTTTCCGTCTGTCACCAAGGGTAAGATATAGAGCGATATATGCAAGGCAATGTTTTCATTACTGATGCTGTGCACCAACAGATTTCAGAGTCTAAAAATCCACAAAGCACTTACACATCTAACTGTGATATCAGGAAATCTCTTGTTCCTATTGCACAGATGAATAAACTGAGTGCTTAGGGAATTAAATGGTTTATCTAATATAACTCAGAAGCATTGTGCAAAGAAATACAGGCCTAGAATACATGACTTCTGCTATTTGATGTAAGAGCTAGATAAGATGAGAACAATAAAATGCTAGACAGTAAAGAAGCTCTTTGCAGCTGAAGCTGTATTCAGTAAGCAAGCACCACACTGAGAGATTCTATATCTAGGAAACTCTTCAACAGAATCTCAAAGCTGGAGCCTGGAATGATTCTGACAGCAAACATAAATGTCCCAGCATTGCACCTTTTTCTATATTCAACTTAACTTGCGATTTAAAAAGCAGGAAAGGAAAAAAAAGTACTTGAAGTCAAGAGCACAGCAATTTGAATAGGCCACTATGCTAGTACCCATTTTGGAAATGACTGTGTTAATTGGGCTTGGAGTGCATCTCCCTCAGGGTCGTGTACAGACAGGAGGAAAAGCTCTCCTCTGAGGCCAGAAGGGTGTCAGGCATTTAGAGGTTTTGAAAAAACAAACAAACTTTTTTTCCTAATTATGAAAATTACTGTAATTCACACTAACCTGAACAGCTGCTCATCTATTTAGGATACAATTTCACATCAGGACATAAAATGAACACAGAACAGGATTACCATATTTGCTCTTGAGTGTATGTATAAATTCACAGTTGGAACAAATAACATTAATAGTAGGTTTTGACCTATGTATGGGCGATAGCCCTTTTGGGCACTTTTATGTAATCTGCAGCATGAAACTTTCTCATAATTTCAGCTGTTAATATTTGATGCATATCAATGCTTGTCTTTTTCTCAGAGGAAATACAATCAATTTTATTTTCTATCTAAGGATGAATGTTTATAAGATCTCAAATCAAGAGAAATTGTGAGACTCTGGGGGGAAATTTTTTTTTTAACCTAGATCCAGCAAATTTTAAAACTGTCAGCCACTTTTCATACTTAGCTTGCTTGAGATTTTAGGTTGGAGATTATATGGCAACCTTATGACAAACATTTTCATTGGGGTCAAAGGTTTTGCTCATAACAGCTATAGAAAATGAAAAAAATTATAATAAAAACTTCTTCCAATGGCATATATACATTTAGCATCATCCCACGCTAGCGGGGGTGGAGTCATAGCATAGAACGGCAAAAACTTCACCAACACATGGAAACGAAAATTTTTTGTAAGAATCCCATGCAATATATGGCCCAAGAGAGCATGCAAATGAAGGACAAGGACAGTTGCAGAGCTATTTGAAAGCCCAAGTGTACCTGTTGGCACAATCATCTTCAGTGAGGTCCTGAGGTAACAGATCCTCTATTGTGACTCAAGTCACCCAAGTCTGAAGGATTGAAATCATGAACACAATATCCACTCCTCTTCTCCTTTAATAATACATCGAACTCATCCAGACCAAGCATAGTCATTTTCTACCAGGCACATACCCCCTGAAGAACCAACTTTGTTCTTCAGGACCCAGGTGAATATTTTATTTATATCTTTGTTTTTGTATGGGTATTATTTAAATGGCTATAGGGACTACTTCCTGTATATACCCCACTCTTATAAATTATATTCTATATATCTATATATGTATTACAAATGATAATTCATAGAAAATGTGTTACAAATGATGACAATTCAGAGAAAATGTGTTCTTACCTCTACTTCTTTGGTCAGTCCATGATATATTGGAAAATGTAGTCATGAAACCTACTGAAATGAATAAAACAGCACCTAACCCCCCCCCCAAAAAAACCAGCACCTAACTTAATCATATGGAGAATTAACAAGATTCATTATTCCCATAAATTTAAGTTTTAAGAGTAATGGAAGCAGTCCTGCTGGTGCAGTAGAGGAACTGTTAAGATGGGTCTAATGTAGGATTACCAGATTTACAAATAAAAATAAAGAATACCTAGTTAAACAATTTTAAAATAAACAAATAAAAATTAGTATAAAGTTTAGAAATTGAATTGTGTTTTAAGAAAAAACATTATGAATTGCTAATACTTGTATCTGTGGATGTGACCCTGTTTGGAAAGAGTCTTTCATGTTGAAGTGAGCATGATGTTTTAGTGGAGCAGAAAGGGTCTTAATCCTAAGGACTGATATCCTTCTGAAAGGGAAGAGCTATAGAGACAAAGAGGCGGAGTTACAACATGAAGTCAGAGAATACCAGAAACTAGGAGAGAGGCATAGAAAAAATATGCCACAAAGTCTCAGAGGGTATCAACAGGACTGATATCCTGATCTCTACTTCCCAAGCTTCAGAAAATAGGACAACGTATTTCCATTCCTTTAAGCTACTCAGTTTCTGGTATTTTGTTAGGGCACTCCTGAAAACTAACACCCTACGTATGTCCCCAATATTCACAAAACTAAACAGGAAAACACAATCAATAGCACAATCTTTTTACACTTGTATTTTATCTCCCAATCCTACATTGGTGAAGAATATGAAATAGAGAACTTGTATCTGTGTAGACCAGAAGTGACTCTTCAGCACTGACATGTCAATTTTTGACCAAATTTTAAGCGAAACACCATTGACGGGGGTGGGGGGCGGGAGGGGGGGGCAGAGTTCTTGATTTTAAAAAATTTGTCTATATGAAGCAACAAAAATTTTCACAGAACACAAAAATAGTACTGTAATATATTTATCTTAATTTTAAAATGCTATGGGACATTGTTAAATTATTAAAAAGTAGGATCTCTAGTCACCGTAGAACGTTTGACATCTATCAGAGCTGCTCTGGCTGCTACTCACAGCAGCTTATCTGCAAACAGGATGTGAATCAGCACAGTAATAGTCACAGAGATATAATTCCCTCAGCCAGAGAGCTAAAGACAGCTGAGGTACTATCTACCAGACAGCGAATAATACTAAAGGCTCGGCGAATTAATTAATGGATCTCTTAGTGCTGACATTACAATCAGACCTAACTAGTAACACTTTAGAGTGACAACTGCCCCTCGCCCCACGAAGCTGGAAAGTCAAGTGCTGTGTGTATTTTTTAGGGTTTGTAGTAGCAAAACGCCACAAAATGGGTACCTGAAGGAAAAGACATTTATTGTCTGACATCTCAGGAGGCTGGAAGTGCCAGACATGAGTCTTGGCAATGTTAATCCCTTCTGATACTTAGAGGAAGAATCTGTTTCATGCCTCATTTCAGCTTCTAGTAACTCCAGGAAATCCTACCCTTACCACTCTGTTCTCCTCATTTATAAGACCCCAGGTTCTATCAGGGCTAGCCATCCCCTAATCCAAAATGGTTTCATGTTAATCTCACTGATAGCATAGTTATGACTGTTGTTTTCCAAACAAGATCATATCCACAATTACAAGGACTTTGAGACTTTAGAATATGACTTTGGGGACAACATTCAATATAGAATAAATGCAAACTTATTTATATTTTTTATAAATCAAATCAAGAAGCTCAGTTTTCAAATTGCAATCTTTCAGTTCTGTAGTTCTTTTGAAGAGCCAAAGCCTGGCATCTACCACAAAAGAGGGTTTAGTGGCTTAGTCGTTTACATGCTGGGCTCCTAACCTCTGAGTAAGCAGTTCAAAACCGCAAGGATCTTCGTGGTGGTAGAAAGATGAGATTTTCTATCTCTGTAAAAATGAGAGCCTTGGCTATTCACAGCGGGAGTTCTAGTCTGTCTTACAGGGTTGGTAGGATTTTGACTCGACTCTGGTGAAAGCAAATGGTGCCTGAATACAGATAGCATCTGAGGTATGAAAGGCTTGAAGTAAAACCAGTGACCATCTAGCAGGGAATCAACAAAGCCCCCATGAAAGAAGTGCATAACGCTGTGTGATCATGAGGTGTTGATAGGATCAGATTTTGGGTACCGAAAGATCCAATATAAACAATTATATTATGCAAATGAGGAGAGACGGAGTGGAGACCCAAAGCCCATCTGTAGACAAATAGGCATCCCATTACAAAAGGATCACAAGGAGGGGAGGAGTCAGCTAGCATGGATTATATCGGATGAAACACACATTATTCTCGTACTTGAAGGATTCCTTCCACCTACGCTTATGACTCAGCCCTGCCTTATAAATTTTGGCTAGACTGGAGTATGTACATTGGTAGATATAAGAGTTCTTGACACAGGGAATCCAGGACAGAGAAACCCCTCAGGAACAGCAGTGGGAGTAGCAATATCATAAAGGGAGGGGAGGTGGGAGAAGGGAGAAAAATAGGGACCCGATCACAAGGTTGGATATATAGCCCTCCCAGGGGGATAAATAATAGAAATGTGGGTGAAGGGAGATAACAGATGCTGTAATATGTCAAATAGCAATAATAATGTATACTTGACCTAGGATGCATGAGGCGGTAGGGTGGGGGCAAGAAGTTCATACCAAGGACTCAAGTAGAAAGAAAATGTTTTGGAGATGATGATGGTAACATATGTACAAGGGTGCTTGCTAAAATTGAATGATGAATTGTTACAAATAAAATGACTAATAAAAAATGGCAGCATTCCCCAAGGACAGAGTGTTAGGAAAGAAAGAAAAATGGAAACCAGAAACACTGAAAGGAAGTGAATAAGAAAAGGCATATTGAAGAAATGAAAGTGGATGAGTAGGAACTAAATGTGTATGGATAGTTGGATGTAAAACTCCTGCTCTACCCTGAAAAGTTTCACCTATAACAATTAAAACATGTATATGTACATATGCATATTAGTGTGTGCATAGATACATGTGTATTAATATACAGATTTTATATTCTCGTGATATGTAAAGGTCTTCCAAAGAAACACTCAAAAAGCTAGCAGGTGAGTGAGCAGTTGTCAAAAGAGGGGCAACCACGTCTCTGCTAATAGAAACCACCCGACGCTGCTGACTTGTTTCAACCCAGAAACAAAGGCTGGCCTAGAGAAGACAGGGAACAAACAAGAATATTCAGAAAGAAAGGCAAGCTTTCAGAAAGGAGGGCAAACTTTGCCATGAAAGCATTAAGCAGGAAAGTTTTATTAACTGACCTTTAAAGCAGAAAGAACCTAGTTAGCTACTAATACTTCCCACTAAAAGCCTCTGTGCTGGTGTCATGAATCTCCATGATCCGATTTAATCCCCTGTAGGAACTCTAGGGCTGGAGTGCTAATGGATCCACACCACTGTGGGAATGTCAATTCTGCTTTCCGGGGAAACACTTTAAAAGGAGACTCTCGCAGGTCAGGGCCGGAAATAACCACAAAGACAATCAGAGAGGCCTCGTTTCCCGAGGCCACCCTTAGAGGAACCCCGGTGAATCTAGGTCCCTATGGAAAAGAGCAGTGACTGAGATCAATGGATGCCAAGAGTTGGCCATGAGTAGCCTACTCAGCCCCAAGCCCCAGATTCGACCCATGATTTTGTCTTTGTCCTGAATGAAAAACACAGTTCTTTGGAGCTTTCAAGAGTAACAAAGAGAGATAAGAAAACTCAAAAGATCCCCACAGAGTGTCATATAAATATTCCTGGATTTTAATGAATTTGCCAAGTCAAAATTTAACATCATTCTTCCTAAGTTTTGTTCTCTGGAGCAGAAGCCTTAAGCTTCAGTTCACCACATCTTTAAATGTCTTTAAATTAGATGTCTTTAATGTCTTTCAGCTTATCCATGTGTCATTTCTTTAGTGCAGTGCTTTTCAAGGTGTGGTCGCCGGATCAAAAGTTTTTGTAAATACAAATGTTCAAATTTCACCCAAGAGTCTTAAAATCTAATAATGCAATCATTAATATAGTTTCGATAGCAATTCTGAATCATAGCAACCATTTGGAACAAATCCTTAAGATTTCTGAGAAAATAAAGAAATGCCTTCATCTTTTTTTCATGCTGCAGCTAATAGATTTGAACCACCAACCTTACTGCTAGCAACCCAATACTTAACCCCTCTTCCAATATGGCCTAGAACTTTGTTTTAACAGCCTCCCTGGGCAATTGGATGTACCTACCTGGGAGAACCATATCTCTAGAAAAACCTGCTCTTAGCCTTTCTCTCAATTCTCCCAGATTTCCCAAAGCTATCACGAAACTGTGGGTTTTTCGATCTCAGAATGGAATTTTCCACACCCTTCCCACTGAGGACAGAGAAAGGTATGTGAGCATTTGTTCAGATGGACAACTCCATCACTACTAGCTCAGAGATACTGGCCTTAATAATTGCGCCCTTTAAAAATCCAGTTCCTCATCTATGTAATAATATGAATTGTGTCTCCAGAGGGTAACATAGAGATTTATCCAAAGTATATATGCAAAGTCTATTGTAAATAGCAAAAGTTCATAAGTGGTCATTATTTTATTTTGCCACAACAATTACTTCTTTCCCTTTTCTTAACTATACGCTGCATTGCTTGCTGTAATTTTCATTGTAGATGTTTTTGTTCACAACGCTTTTCTTCCCCGTTACGACCACATCTTGGGAGAGAGACTGGTTAAAGTCTTGCAGGCTCACAGAGGTAGTTCTACTCTGTCTGATAGGGTCACTGGGCCTGCTTCCACAGGATGGCAGTGAGTTTGGCTGGAGTTTGGTGTACACTGTTGTCATGTTTGCCACACAAGTGTCTGTAATGCCTGCAAGTTTACAGCGTGCATTCTGAGGCAAAGCCCAGACCCACAGCAAATTGCTACTTCTGTCTCCTCGCTTCTATCTAAAGTGCAGAATGTAAAGTAAGGCAGACAGAAGCGTTTCATTAGAACTCCTCACAGACACGCTGCATGTCCTCCTTTAGACTGGGAGACAGCATGCTAAAGCTGAGGGCATTCATAAAAGCCTCCCTCTACTGAAGATAGCATTTACCAGGTGTTCAGCGTCTAACAATCTTCACTCCTGATAACACACATAAAACCATCCACTGAGGCTATAAAATAACTTCAAAACTTTCACAGAAGAGAAGTGGAAGGAAAGAAGAGCCTGCTCCTTCGAAAAGCATATATGACTCTGTGTCCTAATTCTATTGAGGAGAAAGAAATTAGCAAAACCAGTTTGGGAGGGACTGCCCACTGGCCAGGGGGAGCCTGAACTTGACCATGAACGATGAAATAGTCAAAAAAAATCTAGAAATCATTCCCTTTAGGCCTCAGTCTTTCCCAGACATCTCCCCAGATAAAATGGCCAGCCCTTTCTAGCCTCATCTGCCCTTCTGGACACCCCCACCCATTTTAGCTTCCTGAAACATTCTCTTTGCATTACTGAAGCACCAAAAAAATCAGGTCTTGATGAAGTGCATTTCACCTCTCCAGGTCCATTGTAATTATTACCTTTATTTTATTTAATTTGAGACAGCTAGCGCTCAAAGAAGGAACCCTGGAGGTATAGCAGTTACACCTGCTATAGCAGGTGGTATAGCAGTTACAGCTACTAAGTGCAAGGTCAGCAGTTCAAAACCACCAGTGGTAGAAAGACAGGACCTCTGACTCCCTTAAAGAGCGACACTTTCAGAAACTCACAGCGGCACTTCTACCCCGTCCTGTCGGATCACCATGAGTCCGCATCAACTCGATGGCAATGAGTTAGGTTTTCGGTTGGAGAACTCACACATATCTTTTGGACTCTACCATAGCGTTCTTCACATTCTCGGCTGCTGACAGGTACAGGGGGCAAAACTTTTCACTAATGACAGAACAGAGCTGCTCTGTAGGGTTTTCTTGGCGATAATCTTTTATTAGTAGTAATACTAAATCTTTCTTTTTTCATTAATTTTCATAAATCATTCTATTGGAACTTTTACAGATCTTATAACAATGCAAAAAGTTGGCATCATCATTTACTAAACATTATTTTTTTCTACTTGAGTCCTTGGCATCAGCTACTCTTTTTCCCCTCCCTCCCCCACTCTCCCACCCTCCTCTTGAACCCTTGATAATTTGCTAATTATTTTTCTTTTCTTTTTTTGGGGGGAGGGGGGCATCACTGCCCTCTGGTGGTTGTGGAAGCTACCCAACCTTGCTCCTGGAGAGCCACCACTGGATTTGAACCGCCAACCCCATGGACCGCAGTCCCTGACTCAACCGCTACGCCACCGGGGCTCAACCCAATTATTTTTATTTTCATAGGTTATATTGTCCACTGTCTCCCTTCACCAATGTTTCTATTGTTTGTCCTGGGGGCAGAGCACGTGTGTGTTATACATCACGTTGATATTTGAAATAGGTTTCCCATTTCTCCCCCGCTCCACCACTTTCCCCTTCATGGTATCACTTCTTCTATTGTTGTTCCTGAGGGTCAAGAACTCTAATCTGTAGCAGTGTCCTTGCTCCGGTCCAGCCAGATTTGTAAGATAGAACTGATAGAGTGGTTGGAGAGGAAGCATTCAAGAAAAAGAGGGCTGCTGTGTGCTTCATCAATGCTATTTTGCACTGTGGCTGGCTAAGCCCTTCCTTGTGACTGTGGAGGGACTGAGAGGGAATTTCCATTTATCTGCAGATAGGCTTTGGGTCTCCACTCTGACCCTCCTCATTCACATGGAAATAGTTCCTTGTTTGGGGTCTTCTGATGACTGATACCAGATCTGGATCACACCTTGTGATCACATGGGTTAATGTGCTTCTTCCATTTGGGCTTTATTTGGAAGCAGTTAGTGAAGCCTTTTACCCTAGAGCAGTGGTTGAGAAAGTATGAGAAACTTTCCCTTTAAGACAGTTCCTCATGTTGTGATGACCCCCCCAACCATAAAATGATTTTCATTGCTACTTCATAACTGTCATTTTTCTACTATTATGAATTGGCTGACCTCTGTGAAAGGGTTGATCAATCCCCAAAGGGTCACGCCCCACAGGTTGAGAACCACTGCCCTAAAAGAACTGGATGGCTTTAAGCTACACACTATTTAGTTAGCAGCTGGGTCTTTCACCATTGTTCCACCCCAGTTCCTCCACATTATATATTTCATTATCTGGACACCCAGCTTTGAGTGGAAGACACTGAATTCTTTACAAGGGATTTGCATCTCTTTTATTGATTCAGAAATCAAGGTCAAACTCAAAGAATGCTTCATAAATATATATGCCTTCAATTTCAATGCACACAATGTTCCTGCAGTCCTGGGTGAGATATGTGGCCCCCATACCCCCAAAATCTATCTTTGTAATCAATGGTATATCAAATTGAACATGAGAAGTTGCAGACTAGAATTTTTTAAACAGCTTCCTGTAAAATTCTAAAAATGGGGTGAGCTATATGTAGGAATGCTTAGGTATAGTAGAGTATCTTCTGTACAATATCTTATAGGAGTATCTTATAGTAGAGTGTCTTGAAGCAGATTATTCACCAGGAAAACCACTGCTTGTGTTTTGTGCACCCAGTTCTCAGGCAGATCTTCTCCTACCAGCTCAGTGACTGAGTCTTCTCACTATAGGTAGCAAAACATCTGCCTCCTTCACATTGGGCAGGAACACCTGGGGGCCTTGCTGAACATTGCACCTAAGAATTTGCAGTCTGCATGTCCTGCCAGTTAGCTGGGGTAGCATCTCAGGGGGTGAACGATCAGGGGAGAGGATGCAAGAAGTGTATTTAATCTCATGTGCACACTTCTCGTTGGGAATCTCAGGTATTCCCTCCAAGCCCATGTCCCAGTTCCTCCCATCTCCTCCTATGTGGCCCCTATGCAGAAGATAATAAAGGGGATAAAATTCAGAGATTATGAAGCAGCCTACAGCCACCCCTATTAGCATCCATGCTTGTCTACTCTCCGTGTCACCTGTGTGTTATGTCCCTAGCTTACTAATGCAGCAACTCTCTAAAATGAGAAAAGTAGGAGATGTTTTAACACAATTTGATTGACGTGTTACTGAACTTCACCATTTAATAAAATAAGTGTCCCTGATTTCCAAATTGTACGTAACTCTGTCTCATTATAATTCAGACATTTCTGGGCATAAATATAAGGACATACATGTGCCAGGGGTCTTCAAAAGGATAGTGGGAAACTTTCATTATCTTTTGCATGAATTTTTAATTCATACAAATAATTAGCAGGCACATAAACACATGTTTGTATTTATATATTATACACACATTATATTTAAGATATATATGCATAGCTGTGTGCATATAATACATGTCTGTGTTCATATGCATACTTGCCTGCATATATGTATATATAAACTTACATATGCATGCACAGAAATATGGAAATATATAAAAATGAGAACAGAATCATAGATTTCATGAGTGTATTGTGTAAAGGAGAGTACCATGAAGATAACAACTCACCACATATGGTTAGAAAAAATATCTGGTTTAAAGGGGTAGCCCTTGTACATATGCATATACACATGTACATATGTACAAGTACATATGTATTATACACATATGTGTATAATACATATATAATATATTTGTTTAAAATAATGGACTACTCTGTTAGTTTTTAAGAAAATGTTTATAATATGCAATACAAATGTATATTATAAAATTACAACTTGAGAAATGTCTAGGCTAGAAATGAACCAACCTATTTAAAGAATGAGTTAACTAAAACAAGTTGAACCTCACATCCAGCAAAATGCCATATGTATTTATTGATTTACCCAGAAATCCTCCCCCAGCTATATATCTGACATACATACATGTATGTAAGCAAACTATAAGCTGGCACATGCATAGAGCTAGGCAGAATAATACCAATAGGCAACTTTCTTGTCCTTCACATAGGACCAGATGAAAAACCCACACAGTCATGAAAAAGGAAAGGGAAGCTCTTTGTACGTGTCTGAGGAATTTGGAGTGTGCATAACATGGTGACTATAGTAAAAGAAAATGATAAATATGTATGCCTGTGTGTGCAGGCGCACCAAGGTGTAGAGACTATATAAGGAATGATGGAATGAATTCCTCAGCACAACTTTCATAGCCTTTTCATCATCGAAGCAGTATTCAATTTTCTAAAACTTCTTCCTAAGTCACCATGGTTTATGTGCCTTTGAAAAAAAATCTATGAAGACTACATATTTGGAATCCCCAAATAACTACCCTAACCACGTATGCTGATGTAGCTGGCCTGGAAGATCTACTCAGAAGTCACTGTTTTGATGAGACCTTTATTAGGATACCACCCTAAGGAGATTAGGGTAAATTTACTCTTAAGAGACCTTGTCTTGTGCCATCCACAAATCCCTGAAATCTGTCTAAACATGTTTTCTTTAGAATACATGTGTGTATAAACTGGAACTGGATCCCTGTAACAAATCTTATTTACTTGCATATATATACACCCACATATATAATTACACATATATGATCATCTTTCACATAATTATCTTTCATGCACACAATTATATTTTGGAAGCCCACTTTTGTGTGACTGTCTGTATATATGTATATATACACACACATGTATATACACCACAGAATACACATTATTTGCACAAAAAAACATGCATGTGTAAGCACAGTAATGTATGTGCTTATATATGTATAAATGGTATTCTTTGCAAATAATGTATCTTCTATGTTTGTATATATATATATTCATTTGACAAACCACATGGTTTTATATGTATATATAATATTTCTGCACATAATATGTGCCTGCTATGTTTGCTTACCAACTGCCTCCTCCCATTTCTTCAAGGTATTTTTCTAATCACTGTTATAACAATTCTTCATTTTTCTATATGTTGCTATATACACACACACATATGAAGGGATATCAAAAATGTCATGGGAAATTCCATTATATTTTAATTCTATATTTTGACACACTTCTTAAAGTCTCATTACGGGCATATGTTATTGTGTGTGTGTTGAAATAGTGAAAAATAAACCCAAAACACGAAATGGAGATATCTTTAAAGGAAATGGGAAAAGAAAAGGAAAACAGAGATAGAAGGGAGATTTCTAAAAGTTCTAGCTTTGAGCTTCGAATAATAAAATATTAAGTACATATTACATAAAATGAAATACACATATGACCATACCAAAAAGAAGTAATAGCCCTTCAACCATTTCAATTGGTAGCATCTGTTCAAGAACCAGTGGAAGTGAAAGAACGTCAAACTGTACTAAAGTAATTAGCATAAAATAAGGCTCCAGAAATTGGTGGACTAATAATTAAAATGTTTCAACAAACTGTTGAAAGACTGGAGGCTGAGCTCCAGTGGCTTAAGTGGTTGAGTGCTGGACTACGGCCCACGGGCTTGGCAGTTCAAATCCAGTGGCTGCTCTCAGGAACGGCACTGGGTGGCTCCCATAACCACCAGAGGGCAGTGAGGCCCACAAAAACAAAACAAAAGAAAAAGAAAAGAAAGACTGGAAGTATTCACACCTCTATGACAGGAAATTTGGAAGACAGCTATATTGTCAACTCTCTGAAAAAGATCCATATCTGTCCTCTTTCCAAACAAAGGTGATCCAACAGAATGCTCAAATTATATGACAATATCACATGGAGGGAACCTCTTTTCTGATGATCCCCCAACAATGGTTGCAGTAGCGTGCACACAGGCAGGGATCTGCCAGAGGTTCTAGCCTGACTCACAAGGGGACTTGGAAAAACGGATGTCATTGTTGGTGTCAGATAGAGCTTGGCTGAAAACAGAGAATACCAGAAAGACGTTCACTTGTGCTTTGTTGCCAATGCGAACGCTTTTAACTGTGTGGATCATAGCAAACGATAGATAATACTGAGAAAAACTGGAATCTCAGAATCCTTCATGGAGTTCATGTGGACCAGGAGGAAACTGTTCAAACAAAACATGTAAATGCAGCATGGCTTCAAAGCAGAGAAAGTGTGCACCGTATGTATTCATTCTGTCCGTGGAGAAAATAATCAAAGAAGCTTGCCTAGATGGAGAAGCATGCTCCCTCGGGGTTGGAAGAAGTCTTATTAACAACCTGTGATACGTGATTGGTCCAGTCTTACTTGTAAAAGTGAGGAGAGGGACTGAGCCCCGGGGGCGCAAGTGGTTGACTGCGGGACTGCGGCCCGCGGGCTTGGCGGTTCAAATCCAGTGGCGGCTCTCAGGAGCAGCGCTGGGTAGCACCCATGACCACCAGAGGCAGTGATGTCCAAAAAAAAAACAAACAAAAAAAAGTGAGGAGAACTTGAAGCCATTGCTATTAAAGGTCAAGGATGAAAATTCAATGCACAGAGTTCCCAAATCTGCACAAAGGAACCAATTGCTAACATGATAAATACAGAAAAGATTGGAGTTGTCAAGAATTTCATCTTACTTGTATCCACAATCAATGTTCATAGAAGTAGCCACAAGGGATCAAAAGATATGTTGCATTGGTAAATCTGCTACACGTGACCTTGTTAGAAGTCATTACTTATTTTCAATTGGATATTAATTATTTCCTCTTTTTTGATATTAACTATTTTCAATTGCCTCATATGCATGTAAAAGTTGGACATTTAATGAGGAAGACAGAAGAATTCATGTTTTTGAATGATAGTGCTGTGGAAACAAGTTGAAAGTACCAGGGACTTCCAAGAGGACAATAAATCTCTCTTGAAAGAAGTATGGGCCAGAGTACTTCTTAGAGGAAAATGTGGTGATACTTCATCTAGCATACATTGAGCACGGGGTCAGAAGAGCAACCTTCCTTGGGAAGGCCATCATATGTGGTGAAATAGAGGGGTCATGAGAAAGAAGAAGGTCCTCCACAAGATGGACTGAAAAGTGACTGCAGTGATGGGCCTAAGCACAGGAAGAGTTGTGAGGATGGTGCAGGGCAGCCACAGTTCTGTTCTGTTGTGAGTGGGGTTTCAATGGACCCGAAACAACTTAATGACAGCTAACAGCACGACAAACATAATTCAGGTTTGTAGCATAATCATATTTGAGATTATTTCAAGAGATATTATCTTGACTGGCACCTCAGTGGGGCATAGCATGAAAATAAGAACTGTGAAAATGGCTTAAAAGATACCCACTTCGTTGTGTATTCATAATAGGAATGATATTTTTTTATTTTCAAGTAATCATTGCATAGATGCAATAAAAATTGAAAATGTGTAATTATAACAATAATGTTGAAAATCAACAATCAAGTGGAAGTTTGCTGGTGTTATTAGGCGCCATGGGTTCTGTGAGTTTGTAATACTGTGCTGGCTTGTGTGTTACGGTGGTGCCAAAATCGATGTCACTGGTATTTAACTTACCAGCATGCAGAGCTTCCAGATTAAGAACAGGCTGCTTCAGCGGAATTAGCCACTGAAAACCCTGTGGCTAGCATGCAAACATTGATGCAAACCACACTGAAAGCCTAATGAACAAAAGCAGAGCACTGTGAGAGATAGTGCCAGAAGAGGAGCCCCTGAGGGCGAGCTGGGATGGAGGAAATTCTTCAACTGAGGACAAGGCATATTTCAGCTGATAGGCTATCAAATACTAGAGCCTTGTTGATAAGGTCTTCCAGGTAGCTTGGACTCTTCCTTCAATATCATCCATGCTTGATCGTATTGCTACTTCATGAAATGGTTGACCTTCCCACAATTCTTATTGCCAGAGTGACCGTGTATTCTTTCTACATTCTTTTGATGCCTCTTGATTTGGTCAATATTTTCCCCTCAGAATTGTCAAATATTTTAATTCAAGGTTGGAATTTGTCCTTCAGTTCTTTCAGCTTGAGCATGTTCTGCCTGGTGGTTTTCTATCAGGTTTGGAACATCCATGATAGTATTTTACTTTGACGTTTTGTATTTAGTTCTTTTACTTCCTCATATGGTCCTATGTTCAAGAGTAAGTTTCAGAGTCTCTTCTCCCATTGATTATGTCCTTTTTCTTATGTCTCCTTAATGACCTACAATTTTCTTCATGTATGATATTCTTGATGCCATCTCACAGCTACTCTGGTCCTCAGTCATCCATTTTCAATTTCAAATGGCCCCTACATTCAAATGGCATGCACTCAGGTGAAATTTGGGTTTCATGAGCTTCTGTTTTCTTTAGCTTTAACCTAAATTTGCCTATGAGCATTTGATGATCTGTCTCATAGTTGATCCTGGCCTACTTTGGACTGGTAATAGTGCTTCTTAATAATCTCAACGATTGAATGAGATCACTATTGTAAAAAGTCAAGAAAATATTTTTTCAAGCAAAAGGAGACATTGTTTGATAGTTGCCAGGGTTGGTAGGGGAAAGATAGTAAATAACTAACTAGAGGACAGACACACATTTACCTGGATGAAGGGTAAAGTTATATATAATAGAGAAAAAACCTAGCAAAAACTAATGAAGGTAAATGAGGAAACCTAGAGGAATATAATACTTAGAAACATCAAATGTAAATGCTATTATACAGACAAACCTTTAATAACAACAATCTATAAATGATTGCATAGATCAACACACTAGCTAAGAGGTTTAGGAAAAGGAATGGGACCCTAGCCATGAATATAGGTATAGGTTGGAAAGAGGCCATTGCTATAACTTATGTATATGTATGCACTATTATGAAGGTAGTAGAGCACACAGTGGATAATGTTATGAAAAATTCTTCATCATAACCAAATATCTTGAGGGCATGGGTCACCAGACTCAGGTTCTCAGAGCTATAATCTCAGGGCACATTAAGGTTAATTGGCATAACAGAATCTGCAAAGACAATATTCTACATCATCTTAAAGAACTTGTGAATGGCCATCTAAGGTGTAACTATTGGTCTCTCCCTCTTTGGAAGAAAGGAGAGTCAGGGAAACAGTAACACTTTCCCAGCAGACTTTACAAACATTAGTTTCCACAGTCTTGAGACAAAAAGACCTAGCTGACACTTCTAAGAGGAACCAGACTAGAAGATTCTGTATAACAAGAGAAAACAGGGGGAAAAAACTCATCAAAAAGACCAGACTAACTGGATGCATGTAAATTAGTGGGTTCAGAAACTTCCAACCTGGAGCTGAACTCACTGCTAGGGTTCAATTTGCCTCCAACCAATAAGGGGAGCTATCACCCTAAGGAAGTACATACGCTTCGGAAAAATCAACTATTTGAGATCAAAATGGCAGCAGTTACCAATTACAAAGCACAGAAGGGTTAAAAAAGAAAGGAGGATGGAAACAGGAAACAGAGAGGAAGTGTGATCCATGAAGTTTCATTGTGGGTGTTCCAATTAATGATGTGGAACTAAATGTGTATGAATTGTTGAATGGAAAATTGATTTGCTCCGGGAATCTTAATCCAATTCACAATGAAAAGTTTTTTGAAAGTGTTATATCAAATAAAGTGCTTTCTGGGCTTTTCCTTAGCATAACTGATTTCACAGAAACTGGGAAGTCACACAGTGTTTGGAGCAGGACATAGAAAACAATTACACTTTAGAAAGATCACTGCTAGTGTTGGGGAAGTCAGAGTTGAAGATGAAGGCATTTGGCGGACCAGCAGGGAAGTTCCGGCAGGGCATCTAGGAGGACGATGATAGTTACTGGAAAAACCACTGGTAGGTACAGCTGAGTGAGTAAAGTGGAGCTATAGACATGTTCTTCCTTTGAATTAGTTAAAGGATGATTAATGGATTACAGGGAATAAAAGGATGCTCTGTGGAGAGCAGTTTGCGAAAACTCCATCAAGTAATAGGAAGTCACGCTATAAGAAAGGAATAAATAACAGAAGAAAGCTGTGACGTGCATCACAACTGCTTTCTTTGTGCACTCGTATTCTTTAACCCTGCTGAGGAGGGAGAAGAATCCTCTCCGATTGATGATTCTGTTGATGACAGGAAAAGAAATGATTCCCTGAGTCAAAAGCTAGGTTTGATTAAGTGATGAAATTTTCAAGGGCATTTCCCTCAAATTGATATACTTTAAAAAATTGGAATTACCCTCATTAAAGAAATCTCTGCAATAAAAACATCTCTCTTTACAAGACTTAACTGCCCAGGCCTTAATATATTTTCCCACTGAGCCAATTGTTACAATGTGAGTTTGCAATAAGTGCTATAAATACAGTTTGTTCTAGACCAGGGATGCTCAATCTAGGGCTATTTTGACCTTCCCCAAAGTACATTTCAAATATCTGAAAACATTGTTTGCCAACCATGTTAAAATGCACAGCATATGATGACAAACATCATGCTATTTTACTTAATAAAATTAATAAGTACAAAATACTAA
>PVJH01030314.1:0-24960 GCA_004026705.1 Nesogale talazaci
CCCACATGGAAGAAGCACACTAGCATGTGGAATCATGAGGTGTCAAAGGGATGAGATATCAGGCTTCAAGAACTCAAAAGCACAACTTTGCATGCTCACTTTCCTGATATGATCCCTGAGGACAAATGTGTGCATAAGCAAATGTGGTGAAGAAAGCTGATGGTACCCGGCTACCAAAAGATATAGCATCTGGGGACTTAAAGGCTTGAGAAAACAAGCGGCCATTCAGCTCAGAAGCAATAAAGCCCACACGGAAGAAGCACACCAGCCTGTGTGATCATGAGGTGGTGAAGGGGTCCGGTGTCAGGCATCAATGAGCTAAAATTATATTACTATTAATGAGGGGGAGTACAGATTGGGGACCCAAAGCCCATCAATAGGTGAGGTGACATCCTTTTGCAGAGGGGTTACAAGGAGGAGATGAGTCAGTTAAGATACAGGGTAGGAACTATGAAATATGCAACCTTCCTCTAGTTCCAATGCTGCCTCCCACCCACTATAATGACCCCAATTCTACCACATAAATCCAGCTAGACCAGGAGATGTACAGTGAAGTTGGAAACATGGGAAACTTAGGATAGATGATCCATCAATACCAGGAGGGTGGAGGGATGGAGGAATAGAAAGGGAGAACCAACTTCAGGGATCTACACGTAGCCTCCTCTCTGGGGCATGGACAACAGGGAAGTGAGTGGTAGGACACATTGTATAGTGTACAGGATGAAAAAATAATTTGTAAATTACTACGGGTTCAAGGGGAAGGGGGGAGGAAGGGTAATATAGGGAGTTGATAATGGGGGCCTGGAGGGAGGGAGAATGTTTTGAGAGTGATGATGGCAATGGGTGTGTAAAAGTGGCCTGCATACAACTGATGTTGTTAAGGATTGTGATGGGAGTGGTATGGGCCCCCCAATAAAATGATTCATTTTTTAAAAAGGGGGGGGAGGGGAAAGGGGAGGGTTTTTTTGTTTTTTTTTTTAATGAGGAGCTAGTACCAAGGGCTCAAGTGGAAAATGTTGGGAAATGTATGTGGAAACGTGTGCAAATGTGCTTGATACAAATGATGTACTGAGGGGCTGAGTCTGGTGGTGTAGTGATTGTGCACGCGACTGCGGCCCACTAGGATGGAGGTTCGATTCCAGCTTCACGGAGCAAAGGCTGGGCCTCCTACTCCCACCACCTGAGGGCAGTGATGCCCAAAACAAAAACAAAACAAACAAACAAACAAAAGATGTACTGAATGCTGTAGTAGCTGTAAGAGCTTCCAATAAAATTTTTTAAAAAATGAAAAAAAAATAAAATGAATGTCCATGAGTACAGCCTTAACACAAATGAATGACTGTATCAATAAATGAGGCTAGAGCACAATTCAATCTCAGTCAGATGATCAAGATCAATTTTGAAAGTGACAAAATATGTTATTAGTAAGTATATTTAGTGTGATGTGCACCGGATTTTACCTTTGTAGTCTTCCTCCCTAAAGCATTTACAGCAGTCTAATCATGAGGAAGACATCAACAAGCCCAAACTGAAGCACATTAAACAAAAGCCTGCCTGGTACTCCTCAAAACTGTAAAGGTAATAAAAAACAAGTGAAATCTGAACAGTCACAGACAAGAAGGAAGAAGCCAAGGAAGACATGCCTCAAGATGTAATGCAATGCCCTAGATGAGATCCCAGGACAGATAAAGGACATTAGAGAAGTAGACAAGCTAGACACAGGCTGTAGTTTCAAAACATTGCATCTGGGTGGAGTAGAGAAGGGGGAGCCGACTTCAAGGATCTGCACATAATCTCCTATCAGGAGAATAGACATTGGAGGACTGGGACGAGGGGAGATGTTGGGCAGTGTAAGATATGAAAAAACAAAATAACTTATAAAGTATTGAGGGTTGGTGGGGGAGGGGAAGCAAGGATGGAGGGGAAAGAATGAGAAGTTGATGTCAAGGGCCAAAGTGGAAAAGCAGATATTTGGAGAATGATGATGGCAGCAGGCATGTGAAGGTGCCTGGCACAATATATATGTATTTATGAATTGTGAAAAGCGATGGATGAGCCCCCAATAAAATGATTTTTAAAAAATTTCAATGAAGAACATTGACTAGACCAGAGCATGTACCCTGTTAAACATAAGAGATTTCAACAGAGGGAATTCAGGACAGTCATGAGACTAGCAATACCATAAGGGTAGAGGGAAAGTGTGGGGAGAGGGGGAAGAAAGAGGGGAACTGATCTCAATGATCAGCGTATAACATACACACACGCAAAGGGGGCAAACAACAGATATGTGGGTGAAGGGAGACAGTGAACAGTGTAAGATATGAAAATAATAAATAATGTATCATGATTCAAGAGGGTGGGAGGGTTGCGGAGGGAGGGGGACAAAAAGAGGAGTTGATACCAAGGGCTCAAGTAGACAGAAAAAGAATGTTTTGAAAAATGGTGATGTCAAGATATGCACAAATGTACTTGATGTAATGGATGTATGGATTGTTACAAGAGCTATAAGAACCCCCAAGAAAATGATTTATAAATAAATAAATAAATAAAATCAACATGCATCAATGTTGGTTCTGTAATAGTAACAAACGCACCATACTAATGTTAGATGTTAACAATAGGGAACCTGTGGGGTATATAGGAATTCTCTATTTTATCTCCACAATAATTCTGTAAATCTAAAAATGTTCTAAAATAGTTTTTGGGTTTTTTTTTTTTGGGTGGAGTTCATTTTCTCTTCCCTATTTCCACAGTACCTTGAATAACCATTATCCCCATAAAAGTTTTTGACATGTTTTTGTCAAGACTGAAAAGAATTGTTCTTAATCTAGGTATGGTTACATGTTAAGATCAGTTTAGGAAAAATATGGTTGTCCACTTACATGGCACAGACAGAGCAGTGGTGGCAGCGGTCTGGCTTGATTAGATGGCATCGTTCACAGAATCTTACAGCTATCAGAAAAATAAGGTGGTTAGTACTGATTAGGGTTCAATCTGTGACCATGTATTTTACTAGCCTAGCTGGATGGCTTATGACATACTGATTAAGGGTAGTCAATTCATTTTATTTCTAATTATCAGGGGAGAAAAGAGCACATATGTAAATTGTGTGATCCCACACCCCATCCCATTGGACTAATCGTAAAAGCACTTTTTGGGGGGCACACAAAGAGAGAAAAGCATCCATATATGGATATATGATATTGCAATTTTGTATTCTAACTGCATTATCAACTACTTGGTGATCTTGGGAAAATAATTTAGCTTATGCTCACCCCTACTTTCACCTCTGAAACAATTATTCATTAAATGTGTTTCTCTACAGTGCGGATTGTATCAGGTGGGTGAAATCCCAACAAGGTAAAGAAAGTGGTTTTCAGAATTACAGTTTGGAGACAGCACATTCAACTGACATTTTCACTGATAAAAATCTCGGCCAGGTCAAGTGATTTGTCAATGATCACACAGCATATAAGTGACAGGAAGGAGACTAATACAGAGGTTTTCTGATTTCTTAGTTTAGGATTCTCTTGACCTTGTGAAGTCCAATTAAAAAATAATAATTTCACAACAATCATATTTCCACCAGTTAGATAACATATATGAAAGGAGCAAATTCCTAGAATACATAAAATATGTGATATAGAATTGACTAAAAAAAAATAGGAAAACCTCTAAAGGCCAAAAAAAGGTGAAGAAATTGAATCAATTAATCAAACATGTTTCATATACATACAAAAAAGTCTTGAACATATTGGCTTCATTGGCAAAATTAGCCAAACTCCCTGCCCTTGAGGTGATTTTGACCCATAGCTACCCTGTAAGGACACGGTAAGACTGTTCCTGAGGGTTTCCATGACCACAGAATGCCTCATCTTTCTCCTGCACCCTTATAAGTACAGATGCAAAAATCCTCAACAAAGGCGAGCCAATCAATCCCAAAACTACATGAAGAAGATATACCATAATAAAGTAGAAATTAGTGGGCTGAGCCCTGGTGGCGTAGTGGTTGTGCGCGGGACTGCGGCCCACTGGGTTGGAGGTTCAACTCCAGCAGTGGAATTAGTGGGCCTCCTACTCCCACCGCCGGAGAGCAGTGATGCCAAAAATAAATAAATAAAGTAGAAATTAGCATGGAAATGTAAGGGTGCTCCAACCAATGTGATATACTATATTAACAGAACAAAGGAAAAATAATTGCGTAATTGTGCCGAGCAACACAAAAAGGCACTTGACCAAATCCATCCCACACCCTTTCAAGATGAAAATGCTTAACCAACTAGCAATTGAAGAAAATTTTCTCAACCTGATAAAGGGTATTTATGAAAAATCCAGTTAAGATGTTAACTGGATCACACTCAATCGAAAAAGAGCATTCAAAAATGCCTCTTCTTACCAGTGTGTTTCAATAGAGATCACACTGAAAATTCTAGACCGAGAAGGAAAAAGTGTCCTTCTCCACAAATAAAATGTTTGTGAATAAATTTAACCAGGCAGAAGAGTTGCGGCAGTGCCAACAGGCTATCATGTCAGCAGACTGGCCACTACCTACAGGTGGGGGAGTAGCCTTGAAGCTGCTCGAAGTACTGCCCTTCAGCGTGCTGGCGGAGCAGCTGCAGGGGGACATAGAAGGTCCACAGGCCTCTGGAGCTGGTGGTCACGTGGATGCAGAATGGGGTGGTGGCAGCAGTGGGCAACAGCTAGGCGTGCCTGTGGGACCCAAGCAGGGCCTTCATGGTACGAGGAGGCCTGTAGTGGGTACCATTCTGGGGCAGGCCTGTCTCACCCCGAATAGTCTGAGAGGTTGAACTGTATAAATATGAACACAGCATCAGGATTGGAAGAAGATTATGAATGGCATGTCCACATGATACAAGCTTGCTTGCTGATGAAAGCCAGGCGGACTTAAAAAGCTTGGTAATGCAGATCTAAGGCTGTAGCCTTCAGTATGGATTGCAACTGAATGTAAAGAAAGCCAGAAGCCTCAAAATGGGACCAAGAGGCAGCATGATAAAGATTAATGTCAAGATTTTCATCTTGCTTAGATCGGCAATCAATGCTCTTGGAAGCAGCAGTCAAGAAATTGAAGGCTGTGTTCCACTGGGTAAAGCTGCTGCATAAAATCTCATACAAGCGTTGAGGAACAACTGTCATTTTGAGGACTAAGGTGCACCTGACCCAGTTTTTTTCAGTTGCCTCATATGCATGTAAAAGTTGGACATTTAACAAGGAAGACCAGAGATGAAGTGATGCATTTGAATTGTGGTGTTCTTGAAGAATATTACAAATATCATTGACTGCCAGAACAACAACAAAGAAATCTGTCTTGAAAGAAGTACAGCTGACGTGCTCCTCAGAAGCAAGAATGTTGAGATTTTGTCTCACATACTTTAGACATGTTCTCAAGGTGCAGAGAAGGACATCGTGCGTGATTAAAATGGAAGGAGCACTGCAAGTGAGGAAGCCCCGAGATAGATTAACACATTGGCTGCAACCGTGGGCTCAAACATAGGAACTCCGGTACGGCTTGGGAAGAACTGGGCAGTGTTATATGCTACAGTGCATGGGGTAACCGATGTGGAGCTGCCTTGACAACACCTCACAGCCAGCACCATTGTCTTTCTGTCTTCTGCACAACGAATGGGTGTGACTATGCAAACAAGGTGCTTGTGACTAAACAATGATATTAAACAGCTTGCTCCTAATGCTAATAAGGTGTATGGATTCTATAGTGGTTAAGGTTCATGTCAACCTGGCTGATTTTCTGTGATTTGGCAGCTATGTAAATAAAGTCATTGTCTTTCAAAATAAATAAATAAATGTATAAACTGACAGGCAGACAGATGCACAAAATAAATAGATTTTACCAGGTAAGTAAGAGATTTGTACATTAAAAACCTTAAAATATAACTGAAAGATATTTTAAAAGATTTAAATAAATGAAAAGATGTTCAGTGTTCATGGATTGGAAGTAGGACTTTGAACCAGTTTTAAACGGTTCATGTATTACATAGCAAACAAATCTTCTGCAGGTTGGAAACAGGCAGTCAGAAACATTCAAAGGAGTGAGGTAAACTGCTATCTTTGCATGGGGTATAACTGCCTTTATTTCTATTGGCCATGATGGAAATATTTCTAATTCCTGATTCGAAGACTTTAATATTGTTAGGATGTCAATATTACTCAAAGTCTGCCTTGAACAATTTGTTATTTTAAAGACTTATCTATGCAGGATAAAATTGGTAAAAGTAATTCAAAAGGTTTGATGAGAGACTTAAAGGGAAATTATGTCTATTAATGGTGCTGGAATAATTTGGAAAACAATAGCAGGAAAGATTGAATAGCTTGAAGATGGTTAGTAATGCTATAGAGAATTATACATGTGGAAATAGCTAAAATGCTGTATCTTTTGCTCTGTATATTTTCCACAATACACACACACATGCAGGGATCATCACACTTTATGTAGGAAAGAAAAGGTCAACCCTGAAATTTATGTGGAATTGCAAGGATCCCAAAATAGCCAATGCAATCTTGAAAACAAATAATACACAACCATTGGGGAAAGTGATATGGCAATGCCTAAAACAACTGGCAATAGAAATATCATAAGGACCCAGCAATATATTCACTGGTCAAATATCTCAAAGAAATGACACAGAACATGAGCAGATATATGCTCTCCCATGTTCATTGTAACACACTTGACAATAGTAAGAAGCTGAAAACAGCCTAAATTGCCATCAGTAGAAGAATAGATAAAAAATACTCTGGTACATACATACAAGGTACTACTGCGCATCCATAAAAACAGATGCTGTCACAATAGCCAAACACAAATTGAAATATCTAGGGATATACAAGACTTCTAAAACAAAAGATTTGTATGAGGAAAACTACAGAACACTATTACAAGAAACCAAGAGTGACCTCAACAAATGGAAGAATTTCCCATGCTCGTGGATTGGAAGACTTAGTATAGTAAAGATGTCAGTTCTGCCCAAGGTACTATATAAGTTTAATGCACTCCCACTACAATTACCATCATCTTTCTTCAAAGAATTAGAAAAAATGATTACCAACTTCATATGGAGAGGGAAGAAGCCCAGAATTAGTAGAGAACTATTAAAAAAGGACAGAGTAGAAGGGCTTACTTTACCTGACTTTAGCACCTATTATTCAGCCACAGTGTTCCAAACTGCATGACATTGTGTCAGAGAAGACCAGTTCCTAACAACTATCACAGGTTCGTAGGTACAAATGAATGGTTATAATACATAAAGATTATAGTAAAGTCATAGAAAATAGAAGAGATAGGATAGAGAGTAAAATGAAGGAGTCAGACACATTTCATGGTAGCAAGCTCACCTCAGCCCCTCTTGATGATCCACATAGAGGTGCAGGAGGACGAGGGCAGGAGAGAGAAAGGGATTTATTTCTAACCAAGGCTTTTATATCTTTGCGGGTGTACAAGCCCCCTGATTACAGGTAATGACCTAGTCATAGGACGGGGTAGTACCATAGGCAATAAAGCGATGAGAGGGGGATGATCTAGGGGTGTACATGCTATAGGAAGAGGAGGGATTAAAGGTACACATGTGATAAAATGGACAGATCATAGATTCATGACAGCAGGCTAACCTTTATTGTCCTTGAGTTGAAGAATTGATTTATTCTAAGCTTTTCAGGGAAAGCAATCCACTGCCTTTAACAGTAGAGAGTGAGCTCCACCTACAGTGGACCAGATAGTAGTCTGATAGCTCTAGATGGCTGACGTCTTCGGGGAGAAAACTTGACAATCATCCCTCTATACGAGGGAATGAGCCCTAGTCATATTTCCCTTAGTGTTAGTTCCCTATATTTCCCCCTTCCTGATTACATTTAAGATTTAATACAGTCATAGAAGCAACATGGTTTCTCTTCATATCTCTTAGATTCCTATAGAAGCAGCACATCAAAATTATGATGACAAACAGAACTTAAGCTATGTGAAATACTTTGAACCCAAGTCCATGGGTCCAAACTCTCTATGCCAGCCACCAATTGTATCAGAGTAAGGGGTTGAATGTAGTCTATCTTTGAACATATCAACATCTAACCAAATGTTTCCTTTAAATCCTTACAAAAGTTTTCTAATCAAATCCTAACCATGTAATGTCTTATTATATGGGTAAAGGGTTAAACAAATATCAGTTACATTCCAATCACATTTTAGCATTAACTGAGGTTGCAGATCCATACTTTGATCTCCCAACCACTCGACAGTTTGCCGCAGCTCTGCTACTCCGCTCCCGCACCCCCCCCCCCAGTTTATCGTCCACCTTCCACTGAGTGGCCCAGAGCCGATGGAGTTCACTTGCCACATTTTCACGAAATGTTCACTTTTGATGGACTCTTGCCATCCAGCGACAGCAGCAGTGGTGGCAATTGCTATAAGTTCGATTATGGTTGTGATGATCATTCCCACGAATCAGCGATTTTTGCTCGGCATCTCCGACATCACTTGCATTTATGAAGGATGCTCTGCTTGTATTCTGGACTGCTCTCCCATCTGCGCTGCATCTCCACTCGGACCCACACAACCATACTGCTCTAGGATGAGGATGCTGTCTTTAGAAAATTCTATAAGCAGAGCATGGTTAATTCAAGTGAACAATTGACAATATGGCAAGGGGCACCGGGAGCAGTTTCATTGATAAGGATGTTTCCTAAAGCAAGCACATAACGCAGTTTTACACACAAGACTATGTATCGAGTCTCATTCTTTTTTTCCCCTTAAAAAATCATTTTATTGGGGGACCATAAAACTCATCACAATTCATACATCCATTTATTATGTGCAGCACATTTGTACATTTGCTGCCATCAAGATTCTCAAAACATTTTCTTTCTACTTGAACCCTTGGTAACAGCTCCTCATTTCCCCCCTCCTTCCCCCACTCTCCCTTCCTCAAGAACTCTTGATAATTTAGAAATCATTATTATTTTTTCATTTCTTATACTGACTGATGGATCCCTTCACCCACTTTTCTGCTGTCCGTCCCACAGGGAGGGGGTTGTATGGAGATCATTGTGATTGGTTATCCCTTTCTCCCCCACCTTACCCTTAACCTCCTGGTATCACTACTCTCATTATTGGTCCTGAGGGGTTTGGTCTATCTGTCCTGGATTCCCTGTGTTTCTTATCTGTACCAATGTGCATACTCTGGTCTAGCTGGATTTGTACGGTATAATTGGGATGATAGTTGGGGCCGGTGGGGGGGTGGGTAGTAAGAATGCATTGAAGAACTAGAGCAAAGTGGTGGGTCAGGGACAGGCTGTCAGGGTCTCAACCCTTCTTCCTGCACATACCAGGAAACAAAGCTGATGGACAATTCTCAGAACTGGCTCCAAGAATAATTGTCTTTCCTCCCCACCTGCAATCGCTAACAATTAAACGAAGGAAAAAACATGACAGCAGTTGGAAACCCCTAGCAGCTGCACCTTCTCCCCCTTCCCCAAAGGGGCCCTCTTTGACCCCTCCTTTAAAAATCCACTTCTCTCCACACTGGGTGCGACTTCCCTGGGCTACTTGCTAGACCACAGAACCTCATCTGGGAGTTTCTTTTCTAATAAAGAGCTGTTACAGCCCCTTAACGTTTGCTCTTTGTTTGTCCTCCTGCCTCAGTTTACCTCTCATTTGGTGCACAAAACCTGGGAGGAGTAAGAGGTGTCTTGATGCGCCCAGTCTGCCCTTGGGCAAGTGCAACGTCCCTTTCCCCTCCATGCCCTCATCCCTCTGCAGCATCAATGAATGAGTCCTTAACTACATGTTATCTCCAAAGGAGGAACTTTAATCCCAGAAGAGCGGGTAATGCTGCAAGAAAAGCTAGTCTTACCCTAAGCCTAGGCAGCCACCATGGTACCACAGATCCATCACTCTACAGATAGGCCCCCAAACCCGTAACCATTTCCTTACGTCTCTGTTTCATCACCCATCATTGCAAACCCTTGTGAACACTGCTTGTTCTGCCTGCAGCACTTGTGCCTCTGTCACCCTGCAGGAAGGGCTTAAACCAAACTTCCCCACCATCAAGATAAAAGGACATCTTCCAGGATATAATTGGCAAGTAGACTTCACCCACATACCATCACACAAAAAGCTAAAATACCTTTTTACCATGTCTGATACCCTTACAGAGGGGTAAAAGCCTTGCCGATCAAACATGAAGCTGCAGAAGTAGTGACAGACACCCTGCTGACCCCTCTCATTCTCAGGTGTGCTCTCCCCACCTGCAGACAGTCTGATCATGGGCTTGCTTTCATCTCCAAGATGACTCATCAAGTATGTTCAGCACCAGACACAAACCTCAGGCATCCAGAAGATAGAAAGGACTAATGAACTCCTCAAAAATCGCCTCACAAAGCTTTCTGTAAAACTCGGCCAGTCCTGGGTGACCCTTTCATCTCTAGCGCTTGCTCATATTAGCGCCTTCCCCTCCTAGCCCCATCTTCCTTAGTCCTTTCCGACTCATGTATGGAAGACCATTTCTTCTTAACTGCCACTCAGCAGTTCAGGGACCCCCCTCTTGGCTTCCTCCCTCCGGCCTTCATCTCTCTCTTTTAAGACGGCTGCTCCAGAAACACAAGGACAGGTACCTGCCCCACCCCGAAGACTCAGACCAAACCTCTCAAGTGGCTGCGCTGTAACCTAGAAACTTGGCACTTCTCAAAACTCTTCATCCCAAACCTCTACAAGCTGGGTGGCCAGGTCCACACATTGTAATGCTCATTATTTCCACAGCAGTGAAGGTACTCAGGAATCCTAACTGGCACCACCTCAGCCCACTTGAACAGGTACCTTCCAGTCATGATCCCCTGCACTCTACCTAAGCCACGGGGCCCGTTCCCCGTCCCTTTAATAGGATGCCTTCTAAAAGCCACCCTAAGCCAAGGTAAGGCTACAAAGCCCAAGGTAAACTCCCTCATGTAAAACAATTGCTGACCATGAAACCTATCAGGCTGGCCATGCAAACATACCCAAGTCACCAAAAATGGATACTGTTTTCTGATAGGGTGGCCAGGCACCAGTTTCAATCAATCTCCCTTTTGACTCCTGAAAGTCCATAACCAATTATGTTATAGCCAGCGCTAGTCTGTGTTTTCTTTATAACCAGATGGAAAAACACTGTCGTTGGTGGCCAGACATCTATGGTAGGTACCCATAATCCTCTTGTAAAATTCACCGGTTGCTGGACTGGAATGCACCGTTCAGCCTAAATAAGCAAGACGTTTTTGTCGGGGATAAAAGCGAAGCCTACCACCTTAACATCACTGATCCCTGGAGCAACAACTGGATGCCAGGGGTAAAAGGCAAACTATATTCTTGGCGGTACAGCGACACACCCATTGCTACCCTTCACATCCTTCGACCATATGTAAAAATCATCCCCAAAAGTTTTAATAAATTAAATCAAGTGGCACAGAAAATCCAGGATAGTAAACAAGCCTTGGCTGACCAGCAACCAGCATTCAATAGTCCATAACCCAACACACAATAACCCATTCATCTGGTTAAAAATAATCCAGGAAGCTGGTGCCCTCCTCAATGTTTCAGAAGTAATCAATGTAAGCACTTGCTTTCTCTGAACGTCCCTATAGTGCCCATTATTAGCTGTCATGCCGTTATGAGTCTTTTCCCCCATCTAACAAGTTCAGGGAGTGCCCTACACCCATAAAGGGAATTCCTTTGTATGATCCTTTCAACACCAGCAAAAACAAGACATATCCCATTTGTTATCAAATCATCAGCCTCAAATCATCTCTAGAACAGTGCCCACAGAATAGCAGGAATTTCAGCCCTCCCTCCCCCTGGAATATTCTTTTGGTGGAATGGCACCCCATACAAGCCAGGGAATAGCCTTTTTAT
Organism: Nesogale talazaci; assembly: GCA_004026705.1. NCBI lineage: Eukaryota > Metazoa > Chordata > Mammalia > Afrosoricida > Tenrecidae > Nesogale > Nesogale talazaci. Next base: position 11,909 of record PVJH01030314.1, read on the forward strand.
ATCTCACTGTATTGGTAAAATGACAGATACTCAGACCAGTGGAAAAGAACTGAAAACCCAGAAATAAAATCAGCAGCATACAGACAACTGATTTTGATAAGGGCCCCAAAGATATCAAATTGGAAGCAGATGTCCTCTTCCACAAGTTGTAGTGGAAAAAATTAATATCTATCTTCAGAAAAAAGAAGCAAAACCCTTATCTCACTCCATGCACAAGAATAAACTCGAGGTGGATCACAGACCACAAGGTAAAACCTCAAACTATTAGGGCCATCAGTGAGGGAATTGGGACCAACCTGAGAACTTTGGCACAAGGAATACATAGACTATCAGAAATAGGGAAGGACACAAACCCAGAGGAGGCACACATTGACAAGTGGTATATACAGAAGATACAACACCTGTGTGCATCGAAAAAATTCACCAAGAGAGTAATAAGAGAGCCCGTAGACTGGGAAAACATTTTTAGCAATGACACATCGGACAAAGGCCTAATTACTAAAATCTACAATTCTCTATTAGCTTTCAAAAAGAAAAAAAACTAACTGCCCACTGAGGAGGTGGGCAAAGACCTGAAAAGAAGTTCACAAGGGCAGAAATCTGAATGGGCAATAAACATATGAGAAAATGTTCCTGATCATTAGCCATAAGAGAAATGCAAATTAAAACAACAATAAATTACCACCTAACATCCTCAAGGATAGCCCAATTCAAAAAATCATAAAGTGTTGGAGGGGTTGTAGTGAGACAGGAACTCTCATCTACTGCAGGTGAACTCGTAGGTATGTACAGCCACTACGGAAATCGATCTGGCGATACCTAAAACAATTGAAAATTGAGCTACCACATGAGTAATCCTCTTACTGGGCATATACCCAGAAGAGGCAAGAAACAAACCACAGGCAGACATCTGTGCTCCAATGTACATTGTGGCACAGTTCACAATTGCAAGGAGTTAGAAACAACCCAAATTTCCATCAACAGATGAATGGATTAAAAAACTGTGGTACATACACACAATGGAGTATTACACATGCCTAAAAAGCAGTGATGATCACATGAAGCACATTGCTGCATGGGAAGAACTGAAGAAAATTATGTTAAGCGAAGTAAGCCAAACACAAAAGGACAAGTATAACATGAGTCCACTGCAGTAAGCTTAAAAATAAAAAAGGGACATTGGGGAAAAAGCTTCTATATACATATATTTCTGGGGTGAGGTCCAGGTAGCATGGCAGGAGCCAGACCAAATCCAGGGATACATATGTTAGCCGACTAAAAAGGAGGAGGGGGGAAAATAGAAAGACACCAGTAGTGGGATAACAGGACACCAGTCCACTCAAAGGAAGGGTGTTTGTTTATATCTCCACAGGGAAAGAGGGACCAGATTTCAACCCGGTTCATCAAAAGATGAATGCAACATACCAGCATGAAGCAGGGAACCAATAGAGAGGTGTGTGGAGCTGGCCCCAACCCCAAATATGCGTACAGTCCTCCCCCCCCCCCCAAAGAATCACTTCAGAGGACAGCCCTGAATCTATCAGAGCACAAAGGAGCAAAGGAAGGGGGAGGAAGAGAGAGTGGAACACATGCTGGGCCCACTAAGCCCTAAGAACGATATTCCTGCTCAGAGCAGCCACTGCACAGAAAGGATCATAGGGTTGGCCTCACTACCAGAGATGATGTCCCTCGCTGACCCAAGCACTACAGGGGACAACACTGGAGACACAACGTGGGAATTGTGACACATCTGACACCACCACATCGAGATGAAACACTAAAGCATGCAACAAGGGGAGCAGAACAATGAAATCCCCAGGGAATGCCAAAAAATAGACTTTGGGGCTAGGGAATAGCACCCCATCAGACTCCTCCAGAAAGGAACTCCTAAAGGTCAACAGACAAATTATTTATAGGCTTTTCTTTTTTGTTGTTGTCTTTTGTTTTCTTTCCTTTTCTTGCTTTGTTTTGCTCTGTCTTGTTTTTTGTGCATATTATTAGCTCTGCATGTCTCTCTATATAAGATAGACAGGATAAACAATCTGGAGGAGAAAAAAATGGGACCCATGGTTCTGGGCCACATGGTAAAGGGGGAGGCTGTTTGAAAAGAAGTGAGTATTTACAAACCCAGGGACAAGGAAACAAGTGATCTAAAATCGATGGTGAGGAGGGTGTAGGCAACTTGGTAGGGCTTGATCAAGGACAAAGTAACCAAGAAAAATTCCTGAAACACAAATGAGGGGTAAACATGAAAGTAGGACAAGAGGAAAGTAAAGGAAATCGAGGAAAGAACAGGGAGGGAAAAGGCATTTATAGAGGTCTAAATGTAAGCATGCACATATGCAAATATATTTATATATGATGAAGGGAAAACAGATCTATGTACATGTATTTACAGGTTTAGTATTAAGGTAGCAGATGGACATTGGGCTACTCAAGTACTTCCTCAATATAAGAACACTGTCCTATTAACCAGGCACTGCACGATGCTCACCTTCCCAACACGATTGCTGAAGACAAAGCAGGCGCATTAGCAAATGTGGTGAAGAAAACTGATGGTGCCTGACTATCAAAAGATATCTGGGGTCTTAAAGGCTTGAAGATAAATAAGCAGCCATCTAACTCTGAAGTAACAAAGCACACATGGAAGAAGCACACCAGACTGTGTGATCATGGGGGTGTCAATAGGATCAGGTATCAAAGACTCAGAACAAAAAATCATGTTACTGTGAATGAGGGTGAGTGTGGAGTGGAGACCCAAAGCCCATCTCTAGGCAACTGGACTTCCCCTTATAGAAGGGTCGCAGGGAAGAGATGAGCCAGTCAGGGTGCAGCATAGCACCGATGAAACATACAACTTCCCTCTAGTTCTTTAATGTTGCCTCCTCACCACGATCATGACCCCAATTCTACCTTACAAATCTGGTTAGACCAGAGGTACAGATAAAAGCTGGAAACACAGGGAATCTCAGACAGATAAGCCCCTCAGGACCAATAATGAGAGTAGAGATACCAGGAGGGGAAGGAGAAGGAGGGGGAGAAAGGGGAGACCTATCACAATGATCTACCCCCTCCCTGGGGGACAGAAAACAGAAAAGTGGGTGAAGGGAGACACCGGTCAGTGTAAGACATGAAAAAAAATCTATAAATTATCACTGGTTCAAGTGGGAGGTAGGGAGGGAAGAGGAGGGGAAAAATGAGAAGCTAACACCAAGGGCTCAACTACAAAGTAAATGTTTTGAAAATTAGTACGACAACCAATGTACAAATGTGATTGACACGATGGATGGATGACTTGTGAAAAAAGTTTTATGAGATCCCAATAAAATGATTTTAAAAAAAGTTAGGACGAAACCATGAAACACCTCATCACATGGAAGATCCTAAAAACCACTATGCTGAGTGAAGTTAATCAATTACCAAAGAACAGATATTGTATGAGCTTACTACTATAAAAGATGAAAGATGAAAACTGGCTCCCAGGGCACGTAAAGAATCCCACCTCCTAAGCAATGACGTAGGGAGCCTTCCTAGCACCCATGAACCATATATCACACCTTCTATGTGTACATCTTAAAAACCACTTTGACAGAGGACACCTCACCTCAGCTGTGGTCAGTATTTGAAAATGTCGGGAGGAGATCATTCAATTCCTGCCATAAAAATTTGTTCTAAGGTCACCTCAAATGAACACACATTCCTACCAGAATGATAGGAAAACCTTACAAGAAATTCAAGTTAAGATGGTGTGAAGGGGCATGTGCATGTCAGGGAAGGCAATCCATTTCTGCTGGTATGTAAATGGGGAGGAACAACCTCTCATTGGAGAAAACCACTTAACAGTACTTAACTAGAACCCAGGGAAAGAATCAGGCTGGTACTACATTCCTAATTGGATACCTTTGACCTAGTTTCTATCCAACCCTTGAGGACACAGAGCTATTGACTAATATAGACTGTAACAATATGACCTATAGACTACTGCAACTTTAGACTCTGTTCTCTTGAGGTACACAAAATCATTCATAGGCCACACCAGAAGGATTCAATGTGGAAACCCCACTACATGAATTGGGCTATACCTCCAACTCACCAGTAGCATTTGGACTTAAGCCTGAAACGATCTAGTGTGAGAAAAAACAGCTGCTTTCCCAGGGGCAGAGAACTGGTGGTCACTGGACTTGGTTCACATCTCTTTCTTGAGGGTGTACAAAGAATGGTGACCTGGGACCACCAGAAACTTACTGCTTTAATGTCCTCCCTGCTTTGTTAAGGCATGTATTGATCTGGTAGATTTGGCTCTGCTATTGTGAACCAATATTATTGAAAGTTTTGCCTAGCCCACTATTTGTGGAAATAGTGTAAAGTCACTTAAGAGTTTACTATGCAGAAGTCAACAATTCATTCATTACAATTGCTGACTGGCCTATAAAGGTACAAATTCCTTGGTTTAACACTGCTTGATGCCATTGGATACATTAATGATACTGTCAATAAAATTACTTTATGCCCCAGGATGAAGACTGATATCTAACATAAAACGGCAATGATGTAAACGATAGACATATGACTGGGTTGGAGACTTGCACTTAATTCTAGTCACAATCTAAGGACAAGTATTCCTTATGGGCTTGCTTGATACTTACCCTCATGAAGAGATCACTGAAGATCTAGGAGCTATAGCAAAGCGTGAAAAAGAAATTAGATGTTGCCTGGCTATCAGAAAGAATAGAGGCTATCAGAAAGAATAGTGTCTGAGGTATTAAAGCATGTCTTAAAAAAACACCCAGTTAAGTGAGGTTATCAACTAAGTCCACATAGTAGAAACACACCGGCTTGTGTGATACAAAGATTATAAATAATAAAACCCAAATCCAAAGGAGAGAATGGTATTAGAACTTAAATTGTTAACATCTGGTTTGCAGGCAGCTACAGATGGCAGTGTAAATCCAAAATTCATTTGCGGGATTCATGCATGGGTTAAGCCTCTGGCGAATCCCCTCTGATCATACTCAATGGATGTGCACAGCCATGTTGTCTGGCAGAGAGCACTGAAAGTCAATCATGGCAGAATCCCTGTGGATTTTGAACATGATGAATCCCCTAAACCACAGACCAGGGACTTGAATAAAAGTGGATCATTGCAGATGTGGTTATGTGAAAATATGGTATCCTATCATTTGATCTCCCTTTGAACCATTTTAAATGTGTTCTAGCTTTTCCTATTTTCTACTGAGGATTTTTTCTTTTACTTTGATATTGTTGTTATTTTTATTTAACATGGAGAATATGCTGAGTATAGCAAATAGGATGCAAGCAATGACGTGGGTAAATATACAGAAAGATGTAGATCAATGTCAAACAGTCATTTAGCTTAAATGAAGGGAAAACGCTTTAAATGCTATAGCAACACACTCCCATGAAGAATGTCAGTTAATTGTACATTTCATTAAAATAAAGGGTAATAGGTTAAGTGGAAGATAGCTTGTGAAATTCCCTTACAATAAGACTCCAATTTTATTAATCCATGCCAGTTAAGTACTGTAACTAAAATCTCAACTAAGTTCAAAAGGAGATGAAAACTTTCTTTACCTTTTCATTTCACCAGTCCAGCAGAAAACAGCCATTACAGAGACAGCCGACAAACTGTGAGCAACCACTCTCAGAGAGCTGCCCGAGTCTCCCTTTCCCTGGAGCTAATGTTCTTCCTCAGGATGTCACAGTTTGGTCCATGAGGTGGTTGAATGCCAAGATGGATCCCAATTTGTTACAGAAAGACACAGATTACAGTTGTTTCTCTTATTTTGAATATCTATTCTTAGAAGATACATACAAAGGCAAGTTTTCCCTGGTGCAATTGGTTAGTTACAGGAAGTAGTCAGGGGTATGCCGAGTTACTCGAGGCTCTCCAGTACGAGGTGCTGGGTCAAACTGTAGGAAGGAGTATTTGAGAGTGTCATCTAATTCCATGATAGCAGCCTGGTTTCCACAGCGATAACAGTAATTGGGTGCACTGAAAATGGTAACCACATTCCGATTATGACACCAGTTATATCCATCCATTACAAGTTGGTGAGCACGGGAAACCAGTATAAGACCATTGGCATGGGCAAAAGTTTCGGAAATGTCTTGTCCAAACGTGTAGCCAGCACCACGTGGCGAAATGCCCCACCCACCGCGATCATCTGGATCGGACCATAAGAGATCACACATTGGGCCCTCACGTGGAACTTCTTGCAAGCGATCCAGGGCCCTTATATGATCTAGTGTATCGATGGATGGAGAGAGGCCACCATGGAGACAAAATACCTGTCCTTCTACTAAAGCTGTCAGTGGAAGATAATCAAACAGGTCTGTAAAATATTTCCAAACATTAACATTGCCATATTTTCGTAGACATTCATCATAAAAGCCATATACTTGGGTAATTTGTCGGCTTTCATGATTCCCTCTTAATATTGTAATACGTCCTGGATAACGAACCTTTAACGCCACTAGAAGACTCACAGTCTCCACGGAATAATAACCTCTGTCTACGTAGTCGCCCATGAACAGATAGTTTGTATCTGGTGATCTCCCACCAATTCTAAAGAGTTCCATAAGATCGTGAAATTGACCATGAACATCTCCACAAACAGTTACAGGACAACGAACCTCTTGCACATTTGATTCCTTTGTTAAAACTTCCTTAGTCTTTTCACATAGGGTCCTTACTTGGCTCTCGTCCAGCTGTTTACGCTGGTTCAGCTGCTCGATCCACTGGTCTAGCTCCTTGGTGACCTTGTCCTCCATGTTGGTGTGAAGCCCTCCCCTGAAGTTTTTCGCCCCCCCACCCACCCACCCCCACCCCGGGCCCTGCTCCCCGCTCCCACCACAGTGGCCACCAACTCCCAGCGGGAGAGGAAGGTGACGCACGCGCGCGCACGCACGCACGCACGCACGCACGGTGGTCAAGGGTCACAGGCCCTGCCCTCAACACACAGAGCGTGGGGGAGGGGAACGCGACCTCCAGGAGACAAGCTCCCTGCCCTTGAGCGTCCAGAGCTGGTGGCTCCCAGAGTTCTGTAGCCTCTACTCCCTGCCCTGGCTCTCCCTCCACTCCCTCTCTTTGCTGTCCATTAAAAAAAATGTTTTTCTGTATATGAAATCCAAGATAGGTAAATCTATAGAGATAGTAAATGGATTATTGGTTCTTTGAGGGAAGTCCCAAGCTAATAACAGTGAGTACAGAAGGAAGAAAATGCTCTAAAATTGATTGTATTGATGATTGCACAACTCCCCTTTATATGACTGAAGCACTGAATTGTACTGTATGTGAACTATATGCCAATAAAACTTAAATTTCTAATCATTACTATCGTCTTAATGATTTTATTGGGGGCTCTTACACCTCTTATAACATGCCATACATCATTTGTATCAAGCATATTTGTACACATTGCCATCTTCATTTCCAAATATTTTCTGTTAATTTTTTTTATTCGCATCACTGCCCTGTTGGGAGTAGCTCTCCCTGCTCCTGGAGAGCTGCTGCTGGGTTTGAACTGTCACGGTCCCGCACACAACCACTGCACCACCAGGGCTCAGCTTATTTTCTGTTAAATTTTTTAAAAACATTCTTGGATGTAAATTTTTTCTTTCAGCATTTTATATATGCTATTCCGTTGTATTCTTGCCTGCATATTTCCTGCTGAGCACCACAAACTTATTCTTAGTGATTTTTCTTTGTTCGTAAATTTTCTTTTTCCTTAAGCAACTATCAAGATTCTTTTCTTGTCCTTGATAAGTTATGGTGCCTTTCTCTGGGGTCTATCATGTTTGTGGTTCTTTCAGCTCCTTGAATGGCCATATTTTCTTCTCTTATTCTCTTCTCTTCTAATATTTTACAGACCTGTTTGATTATCTTCCACTGACAGCATTAGTAGAGGGACAGGTATTTTGTCTCCATGGTGGCCTCTCTCCATCCATCGATACACTAGATCATATAAGGGCCCTGGATCGCTTGCAAGAAGTTCCACGTGAGGGCCCAATGTGTGATCTCTTGTGGTCCGATCCAGATGATCGCGGTGGGTGGGGCATTTCACCACGTGGTGCTGGCTATATATTAGGATTGCTTTCTTATAGCAATCATTACACTATTTTGCCTGTGAACTATTTTTGTTTCTTCCTGTTTTAGAACATCAATGTTGTATCAGTTAATTTCTCTTGATAGCAAACCCCATAATCCTTAGATATTTTGGAGCCTTAAAAAATTAATTGTTCTTCTCATAGATTAAGGAGACTTTTGTCCGTATCACTAGTTAAGTTTTCCTTCGCTTCACTATGATTGTTTTGCTCTTTTAACATGTTGTCGAAGTCTATTATCTTTGTATAAATCTTATGGAGTTCTACTCTTTTATGATTTCTCATTTAAACTTTTCCATTATTCTCGTAATATTTTTCTCCATCCGTTGAAAACAGCTGTACATCGCTCTTCTGAATTCCTTTCCTTGAAGCGCCTATGACTTTTATTCTCCGAGAAGGTCTTTTGACTATGCATATTGGTCATTTATTTATGCCAACTTTTCTTTCTTCTCTGTGCAGCCCAAGGTTGTTGTCTCGGAGACATCAGAATGCAACTGCTAGAGGTAGGAGTGTGTTTGGGTCCTGTGAAGATAGGTGACTCCATCAAGTGATGTGTGAGAGGAATATTTCAGTATAGGAAACCCAGGACTGATGGACCTATAGAAACAGCAAGTAGAATAAGGGTTTCAGGGGTGTGTGTGTGGGGGGGGCAGTACAGTGCTGCGTGTGTGTATATGTGAGCACACGTCCATTAAAAGGGAGACAATGTCAAGTAGTCCAGGAAGGAATAGAATGTTTGGAAATTGACTGTGGTGGCTAGTGTATGATACTGCTTGATGTGATTGACCTATGGGATGATATCATGCATTAACTCCCACTTTATCATAAATTTTAAAAAATGAGATCATGCCCCCCCCCAAAAAAACAAACAGTGGCTGGCAGTCCTATACTACCATTTGGGTGGGCCTGCCACATCATCCACAGAGAACACCATGGAGTATGTGATCAGTGTCCACTTTGTACAGCTCCTAAGGTTTCGAAAGGGCGGGGGGAGCCTGTCACACTGTTAACTCCAGGCTGTTGGAAATCACCATATTCTCATGTACTTAGAGAGCAGAACTGGGTAGACACACCCTTCTACCCTCTTCTACTGATATAGTGAGGAAAAATCATAAAATATATAGAGATAAATGTTGTATGTGGGCTTTGTAGTCTACTTCCACTGGGGAATGAATGGGCCTGCGATTCTTTCAAGTAAATCGAACTCCTGGGAACTGGTGATAGTACAGCCCGCACTCCACCAGTGTGCTAGTTATGTAGTGGATCTGCCTGCTCTGCCTCTCTTGTCTGCGCAGATAGCCTCGGGGGTGTAGGGGGTGTGCAGGTTGCTGGGTTCAGCTCGCTTAACTCTTTCTTATTTATCTGAGACTCGGGGCTCCATGCTTTTCCTCCATGTTGTTTTTCTGGATTTGTTGGAGAGCATTTCTGCAGAGCATTTGTTTAGGCAGCTATCTATTTAAAAACCAAAAACCTTGACTTTATGAGGGGGCTTCAAAAAATTCGTGAGAAAATAAAATGGAAATATAGTGGAATTTTATCCCATGAGCTTTTTGAAGTCCACTCATGTATAAAATATCACAATTCTTATTTATTTATTTATTTATTTATCTTTGTTTTTTTTTTTTGTGGCATCACTGCCCTGGTGGGAGTAGGAACCCCAGCCTTGCTTCTGGAGAGCTGCTGCAACCTGAACCGTCAACCCTGTGGACCGCAGTCCCGCAAACAATCACTGGGCCACAAGGGCTCGGCCAGAATGTCACAATTCAATAGCAAAATGACAGACAACTCCATCCAAGAGATAGACAGAAGAGGAGAGTTAAAGGAAATATATGAAAGAACTAGGAAGCAAAGGGCATTTATAGAGATCCAAATACAGGCACGCACATATGTAAATATATTTATATGTAACAATGGGGAAATAGAGCTAGGTACATATTTTATAGATTTAGTATTAAGGAAGCAGAGGGACATCGGGCCTCTACTCAAGTACTCCCTCAATGCAAGAACACTTTGTTCTAATAATCTGGCATTCTGAGATGCTTACCTTCCCGACATGATCACTGAAGACAAATGTGGCGAAAAAAGCTGGGATAAACAAGTGGTCATCTAGCTGAGAAGCAACAAAGCCCACATGGAAGAAGCGCACCAGCCTGTGTGATCATGATGTGTCAACAGGATCAGGTATCAGGCATCAAAGACACAGAACAAAAAATCATATCAATGTGAATGAGGGGGAGTGTGGAGTGGAGAGCCAAAGTCCATCTGTAGGCAATTGCACATCCCCTTACAGAAAGGTCATGGAGAGAGGACAGGCTAATTAGGGTGCAGTATAGCACTGATGAAACATACAAGCGACTTATAAGGAGGCACTTAAACAAACACTAGTATAACATTGTTCCCTGCAGCACTATTTATGATGGTAAAAAAATAGATGTCCAACCATATATCAGTAGATAAATGCATAAGTAAAATGTGCTGTAGCCACATAAATTCATGGACTAATGTCATGGTTAGTGCTTCTTTTCTACCTCCTAGATTGTTGAGACATTTTGGAGATTTTAAGACATGTAAACAGCTATCCAAGGTACAATATTTGGTCTCCATTCACCTGGAAGCACAGAGGAAAGAAGACATCCCGCAATAGGAGAAGGAAATGGAATTTGGGATTAATTGCCTCCACGAAGAATTGTCTCATTTGACATGAAACCAGAAGTAGATGCTATCTGGTTAACATTACTAAATACTTTGATCAATGATTGCATAGGAGAATCCTGATGAAAAGGAGAAAATTACAGAATCAAATTTGAAATTCTCATAGAAATTAAGCCTGGATCCATTAAGACTCGATGAACACTAGAAGCAACTGACCTTGGATTATCTTTAAGCTATAAACCGAAAACATCTCTTGAAGTCTCCAGAAATCCAAAGAAGAGTTCAGCTTAACAGGTAAAGGATATCTCCCTTGAGCAATAAGATATTTAAGAACTATATATATGGGATCAAACTAACAAAAGCAATTTTAAAAATTAGAAAACTTATGTTGCAGTTTTTGTTATTAGTAAAGGAAAGATACAGAAAAGTAGTGTGAGGATAGTTGTGCAAATTGAAGAATGTCATCAGTATACTGAATTATAAAGGCAGAAATTGTTGAACTGGCGTATGTCATGTTGTGTTTATTCTTAGCAATGATAACCAAAAGAGATAAAATGTCTAAAATATTATGAAAAAATTCAAAGCACACGAAAATGACACACAGACATAATGACTTTCACACACTATTGTCCAGTTTCGACAATGATTACCACTGAGCCATTTTTATTTAATCTATTACTTCTACTGGCTTTTCATTTGAGAAACTTAAAGCAAATCTCTGATAGTTTCACTTAAAACTATATCAGTATACAGGAAGACATTAAAAAAATAATAATCACCATGCCATTAATTCCTTAATTGATAATATGTAATGAATATCACCTGATACCTGGTCATATTAACATTTCAAAAATTTTCAAATGGAATATTAATAAATATTTGTTCAATAAATACAATGATGAACACTAGTGTCAACGCATATGAGGAAGCATTAAAAAAGGGGGGTCTGGCCTGGTTTTAAGCTACTCAGATTGAGCTTCTCTATCATCTCTTCCCATAGATGTAGTCCATTTGATTTCTATGTGTTCCATCTGGAGGAGTCTTTTTTGTTGTTGAAAAAGGTATTTGCAATAAATAAGTCATTGATCTTGCAAAATGTCATATGATCTCCAGCTTGTTTTCTTTTACCAAGACCAGGTTTTCCAACTACTACTCCTCCTTCCTCTTTGTTTCCAATTTTTGAACTACAGTTGCCGGTAATTAGCAATGCATCTTGGTTTTGTCACTTTCAGAATGAAGTGTTTGGTGGATTTCTTCAAATTTTGGACCATTAGATTTAGTGGTTGGTAAATAAATTTGAATAACAGTTGTGTTGATTGGATTTCCTGCTATGTGGACAGATCCTAGAGGCTGGGTGGCACAGTGGTTACGGGTTGGCCTGCGATCTGCATGAGTCACAGTTGAAAACCACCAGCAGCTCTGAAGGAGAAAGTCTGGGGTTCCTACTCCCCAAGTCAGCAACAGCTCCGAAACCCACTAGGGGTTTCTGTGAGTCGGCAGTGGCAGTGAGTTTGAGTAAGTCAGCATGGACTCTCTGGCACTGAGTGGTTGGACATTATCCTATCATAGAGAGCAATGTACTTAAAGATAGGTCTTGCAAGGTCATCTTTCACTATGAATGTAACAACGTCATCTCTACTCTGTCATCTCTGGCACAGTAAACTCTCTGTCTAATTCAAAATGATAAGTACCAGGCCATTTCAGCTCACCAAACCTAGGATATCAGTCTTTATTCATTCTGTTGTATTTTTGATTACTTCCATTTTTCCTAGATGTACATTTTGTATATTCCAAATTTCAAATATTAATTGATGTCTGTAATTGTTATTCTCCCTCATTCTCAGCTCTGCTCCATCAGCAAATGAAGGTCCTGAATTCAGGCTTTTCTTCAACCGTGTCATTAATTAATTTGAGAAGGCAGCTATTTCTCAGTGATATTTTGAGTGTCTTCTGACCTGAAGAGCTTATATTCTGGCACCATCTCTGATGATAGTTTGTTTCTATTCTGTATATGACAATGTTTTGCTATTAACAATAAGGCTTTCAGTAGCTAATTATTCTGGGGTGGACAGCCTATTCCTTCTACATAACCTCGTTCTACTCTGGAAGTTAGTCAAATGAAACCTGTTCATTGTGGGTCCCTTGTGGCATTTGGAATTCCAGTGACACAGCAACACACAGGCCACCACAGTATGACAAACTGACAGACAAGTGGTGGAGTAGAATACTACTTAGCAAAAAAAAAAAAAAAAAAAAAAAAACAAAAAAAAAGGAAT
>PVJH01030315.1:0-24955 GCA_004026705.1 Nesogale talazaci
TACAAGTGGCATTTGAAATTAATTAAATCAGCAATGAATTATAAATGGATGCATACCATTAGGAAAGCAAGACTTTAGAAAAAACATCAAAACTTGTTCAAATCAATCCAGAGGAAAGAGAGAATGATTCCACAGTAAAAGGGAGGGACCTTGCCTTGAAAACCATTGAAATTTAAATCAGGTAAACAGAGGATTATTTCAAAGAAATAATTCAGCAGTAATCTTTCCCTCATGGACAATGCTATTCTGGGCTATAGTAATACATTGGGTTCATCTATACAAAATGATAAACAAATAATTTTTGCCGGGTTCTTGAATTTTTGTTTATATTTGTTTATATTTTGTTTAGCTTTATTTTAATATAAATTATGAACATATCGAAACAAATATCTTTGTTTTCATCTTTCCTAGAGATTATATTTCAAAAAGAAAATTGCGAATTAACATTCATACATCATACTTAAATATAATTTTGTTACAAAAAGGAAGAAAATATGTGTTCAAGTGTTTTGAACTCATAAAAAATTTGCTTTGTAAATACCATTTTTACTTTGTTTCAAATTACATTTATCTCACATGTTTTCTTTTATCATATATGTTTGGATATACTGATGCTGCACTGGAAATACTGACCTAATCCAAGAAAGTATTAAGACAGTTACTGGGGTATTCCAGATGAACTAGAGAAACAAATCCAGTGACACTTATATTTTTTTAGGTGTACTTTATACCAATAAGTTACTATATATCAAGAAAACATCCAAGTCCAATTAAAGCCTAAAAGTTCAATAAAAGACTGTAAAGTCCTTATCAGACTAACACAGTCACATGCAAGGATGCTGAATGCGGGAATATCACAGGCCAGTGGGTGCAAAGTCTGGTGGATCCAATGGTAGAAGCAACCAAGGTTAGCCAGCAAGAAAGTGAAGGGAGAGAGAGAGGAGAAGGTTCCCAGAACCCTCCTTTTGAAAGGCCAGACCCACAAGAAGTCACCATCAGGCTGTGACCTGATCGACAGTTTGAATACCACCCCTACACTAATATATACCTTCATGTTGACAGGAAATTATGTTTAACAAACCATCATTACATAACCAATTGCCTGAAACAGATCCATATTTGTGTCTCATACAAAGAAAAGGGGTCATATAGAATCAGGTAGTTACAGAATAATAGTATTATTATCACATAAAAAAACATTTTGCTAAAGATTATTCAAAATTTGGTAGCAGTACATGATACAAAATTGGCCAGAAATTCAAGCCAGATTCGAAACAGGATATGGTATGAGGGTTATTGTTGCTGACATCAGAGTTTACCAGAAAGATGTTTACCTGGACAATATTTTGTGTATACATTTCATAGTGTGGATTACAACACACTCTAAATAACATTTTTAAAGAACAAGAGTTCAAAAACACTTCCTTGTGATCATACCAACACTGTACATGAATCAATATTTTAATCTTTGTACAGTGACTTAAAATGACTTAATTTCATGACTTAAAATCAGGAAAGTTGTGCATCAGGTGTTATCCTTTGACTACAATTACCCAAACTTTATGCAGAGCAAATAGGTGTGGAGTCTGGACTCTGGAAAGAACATCCTCTCAGGATAAGAGGAAGACATTAACATGTGATATGTAGAGAATACAGCCTTGTTTGCTAAAACCCAAGAGAATTTGAAGTGCTTGGTGCAGAGTGAAGTCTTCAGTTTGAATTTCAACTGAGTGTAAAGAAAACCCAAACACTCACAACTGTGCGAATATTATAAAAGGATCAAACAATGATGTTTTCAAAGATTTCATCTTGTTTCAATTCAGAGTCATAGCTCCTAGAAGCAGTAGTCGAGAAATCGAACAAAACGTTGCATTGGGCTTCTCTGCTCCGTAAGAACGCTTTAAAGTGGTGAAGAGCATGGAAATCACTTTGAGGACTAAGGTACACTTCATCAGAGCCATAATATTCCCAACAGTCTTTTATATATATGAGTTTGAAATAAGAATCACCATAGAATAATGACTACATTTTATGGTGTTTGTGAAGAATATTAAAAGACAACTCAAACTTGTCTTGGAAGAGGTCCAGCCACAATGCTTAGAGGCAAGAATGGCGAGAGTTCAATTCCCAGACTTCGGACATCTTATCAGAAGAGAACAGTCCCTGGAAAAATACAACATGCTTGGAAAAGAAAAGAGTCAGAAAAAAAGAGGAAGGGTCTCAAAGACATGAATTGACTTGGTGACTCCACTCTATGCCAAATAATATTCTGAGGAAGACCCAGGTCTGCATAATCATTTTATTCTATCCAGGGTTGGTATGAGTTTACACTGATTCTAGGAAACCTAATATCAATGACTCATTAGCATTACCTTTTTTGTTTACATCTCTAACAATATTTCCTGATGTTTATTTATGTATTCCAAATCTACTTACATTAGTACTAAGAAGCTGCTCTCAGCATATGCTAAAGGAAACTAGCACTAAGCTAATTGTAATTATTGTAATTTATTCTAGTATATTATTTGGGATTAAATTATGTAAACCAGAGGGCCTAGAAATTATTACAGTTAGTCAAAAATTTTAAAATATGAAAAAAAATTTCCAGATAAAAATACAAAATTAAAAATGCAAACTTTTAAAGATACTTGTATACTGCCTTTTTTCTTAATCCCATAACTGTATGAGAAATGGGAGGATACAATTAATATTTCATTTATTCTTACATTTTTTTTCTTCTGTTTCATACTCTTCAGTGCTAGTAGGATGCATATGCCATGAGTGGCTTTTTAAAACAGAATTTTATCTTCAATCAGTTTAGGAATATATGTAGAAATCCAAATTCAGTGTTCTGTTTCTAGAAGTAGTCTCCTCTTTTGTCGCTGGGGCATAGTGTATGTCTGTTTACAGCTTGTTAGATTTTGTATGATCCTTCTATGAAACACCTCTCTCTTCTTCATTCTTTCTTATTCAATACCCAACTTTCACATGGAAATGAGACAATTAAAAATATCATGACTTGAGATAGGTGCACCTTAGATCTCAAAGTAGACCTTGTATTTCAATACTCTGAAGAGGCCTTGTGCATCAGATTTATGTAATGCAAAGTGATTTTCTATTTCTTGACAGTTACTTACATGAGCATTGACCGTGAACAGAGGCAACAATCCATGACAACTCAAACTTTTCTCAGTTGATCACGTTACCTATTAGCACACTTGTGAAGATGTGGGTCTTCTTCACTTTCAGTTGTAATCCATACTGAAGGCTACAATCCTTGATCTTTATCAGCAAGTTCTTCAAGTTCTCACTTTCAGGAAGCAAAGGTGTGTCACCTGCAAGTTGCAGTTTGTAAATATGCTTTCCTCTAATTCGGGCACCACATTCTTATTCATATAAACTAGTTGTTCTGATGTTTGTTCAGTATACAGATTGAACAATTGTAGAAGGAAGATACAGCCCCGATGCACACTTTTTCTAACTTTAAGGTATGAATATTTCTTGTTCTTTTCACAAAAACTGCCTCTTGATCCACATGTAAGTTCTTCAGGAGCACAATGAAGTGTTTGGGAATTTCAATCTTCTCAAGGTTACCCATAGCTTTTATGAACCACACAGTTGAGCGCCTTGGCAGAATAAATAAAGCAGTGAACATCTTGCTGGTCCTCTCTTCTTTCAGCAAAAAATCTTCCAACATCATGCATGTTATTGATTGTTCCTATTCTGAATCTGACCTGCACTTCTAGAAGCTACCTGCCAACGAACTGCTACAACCCTTCTTGGGTGATCTTCAGCAAAATTCTACTTGCATGATATTGTTCTACAGTTCTATAATTCCGTTGGTGACTTTTCTTCAGAATGATTACAAACATTGATCTTTCAGTCAACTGGCCAAATAACTGTCTTCCAAATTTCCTGGTATAGATGAGTAAGTATTTCTAGTGCTATTCCATCAATTGCTGGACCCTTGTTTTTTGCCTAGTGCTTTCAGTGTAGCTTGAACTTCCTTCTTCCTTTGACATCATCGGTCCTTGATCTTATGCTACCTCATGAAATAGTGCAACATTGACAGGTTATTTTTGGTACAGTGACTTTAAATTCTTTCTATCTTCTTTTGATGCTTCCTGTATCTTTTAATATATTTCCACAGATGTATTCAATATTGCAACTCAAGTTTTGAATACCATCTTCAGTTCTTTAAGTGTCAGATAACCTGAGTGTGATTGTTTGCATACTACATGTAGCATTGTCTTCTCAAGCGGCCTTTTGAAATTTTCCATTCAACAAGTTGACTTCATCATTTTTTCTTTTTTTTGTAGGGGGGGCATCACTGCCCTCAGGTGGTGGGAGTAGGAGGCCCAGCCTTTGCTCTGTGGAGCTGGAATCGAACCTCCATCCCAGTGGGCTGCAGGCCCGCACACAACCACTACGCCACCGGGGCTCAGCCCTAACTTCATCACTTTTTCCATTGTTTTAGCTATACCATAATTAAATTCAAGTTTCAAAATACTTTGATATTTTCTTTCTTTTCTGTCTTTTTAATGGCCCTTTGTTTTCTTCATGAATGATGTTCAAGAACAAATATGGACTTAATTGGAACAAAAAATATTAACCAAATAAAAACACTATTTGCAAACTTTAAAAACATTTTAAAGACCTTAAGTGGAAGGTATCATACATCTTATTTTGAAAGTCAAAAGTGACAAATTTTCCATGATAAATTTTGTTGGAATCCTTAGTTAATGTGCACCTCTGATTTTGCACCACCAGTTTCTTTTTTACAACATTCGAAAAAAATTAAAGAATGATCATGGAATTCCTGTAGGTTGCAAAAATTGCCTTTGTACTGTGTTGAAATTAGGAGCATGATTCTTCATGGAGAGATTACAGAAATGGAAAGAACATCTTCAAAAGTATTTACACCTAGAATGAAAATATATCAAGAAGAAATAGCTTCACATTTTATAATGTTTTATAAAAGCTTAATATTTTAGCAGAATTTTGACTTACTATCTTATATTAAGATGTATATTTGATTAGTTGATGTTAGATTCAAACCCATCCCAATAGTTTCAACTTCCATTCAAATTCACCTAAAAAAAAACTGATATGGAACTCATTCATTATGTAGAAACTGCCTGTCACTCAAATGGCAATGGAATACGGGGCCCAAAATTCAAAAATTTTGCTTGTAAGTTTAATTACAGTTTGTAGTGATGTGATTACATGAATATATATCTATATATTATAAATTATATTTCCTTAATAAACTTTGAAATCTAATTCATGTATAATATACAATGATTTGACACCTAAAATGCTTGGAAATATACTTTTACTAATTAGTGTGCCTGTCATAACATAATATTATCTGTGTTAATTATGTAAGAATCTCTGGTGGCTCCAATAATTAAATTTTAAACAGTTAGACAAGGCACACACAACTCTGAGGGAAAAACATGAGACTTTCTGCTCCCCTTAAATCAGTTGCAGAAACACTACTCTGCTCGGTAAGAAGTCTATGGGTCAGAATCAACTCCAATACTTATTGGAGTTGCTTATTTGGGTGCTACTTATTTTAAAAGTCTATATTTGAAAGGCACATAAAAATAGTAAGCTAACACATACATAGATAATGTGTGCCTGTGGCCCTGAGTGTACTTATCATGAATTAAGGTATAAGATTGAAACAAGTGTATAGGATTTTATACATGAAAATTAGAGTTTAGAATTATGTCTATCATTAGATTTGTATATTGCAATTGAGATTATCAGTTGTCTATTGAATGTATTTTCAGTTTTAGTTTACTCTGAAAAATTGTTTTCAAGGGAAGTTGTATTGCTATTAAATCCTGAGTTTAAATTATTTATTGCCTAAGATATTCATAATGACCTTTTAATTTTGGTAACATTTAGTTTTCAGTTTTGAGGCTATCAGTTTCTTTTTTTGCATACACTTTCATGCCAAGTACTAAGAGCAAAGCCAAATTGTAAAACCTGTCAAGACACCAGAGAATTTGCTATTATTCACTGCTTCCTCAAGATGTGATCAATACTATAACAAGGTATGTTTCAATAAATATGCAATGGGAGGATAAATTGTCTCAAAGTAGAAACTACCAGATGTCAATACAATTAGTGACAAAAGACAAGGAAATAGCCTGAAGGGGTGATACTGACTTTTGAGAATTGATCTCCTTGTGGTGCTGAGATTCTAACTGCATAAAATGTTTTCACTGAGTGTATTATTTGTTATAACTGTCATCTAATAAAATTATCTTTTTAGATATAGTGTGTAGTTTCTTCAACACCTACATTTCAGTATGAGGGAAATTATATGATGGTATGTCAAAATTATTGTAGGGTAGATAGGGTTCTTTAGAGAAACAAAACCAGGTACATGACTTTAGATAGATAATAGATAGATGAAAGATGGATAAATAGGCAGGTAGGTATATAGATTTGACACAAGAAATAAATAGCTAATTAGTCCACAGAACAATACAAATGGCTCAGTTCAACTCACTTCCTATGAGGTAGTAAGTATCCTGGCATTACTTCAATTCTTGAGGACTGCTGGGTGCGAGTCAAGGAAGAATACAGCTGAGTATTCTACAGAGCAATGGGGCCCATCTGGCCACAGACAGCAAACAGCAGGACACGTCACCGACAATCAGTCAGATGATGGGGTCTGACAGTCCCCAGCTCACAAGATGTTTACACCAGTGGTGTGGCGAAGCAGGTCTCAAAGGAACCTCAAACAACAGTGACACAGTCCCTGGTTGGGTGTCCCACATGTAGTATATCTTGCAAGTTGCGGCAGAGCACACTGCTCTGGTCATCAGAGAGCAAGACACAGAGAAGCAAAGCTCGCTGACCCATTTTGCCCTTCAATTAATATGCAACCTTATTAGCCCCACATATATTTTTTTGGCGAGGTTGGCACAATAATGCTTCTTATCACACATTACTAAAAAATCACAGTACTCAACTAGAAACTATGTTCATTAAAAATATTCTCTGGGGGCTGAGCCCCAGTGGCATAGTGATTGTTCGTGGGACTGCGGGCCACTGGGCTGGAGGTTCAATTCCAGCAGCGACTCCACAGGAACAAAGGCTGGGTCTCCTACTCCCACCACCAGAAGGTAGTGATGCACAGAAAATAAAAAAGAAATATTCTCTGAATTTGTGGAAAAAGAAGACATCTGAAAGTGCAAGATTAGGCAGTAGGATGAGTAGGATAATGTTTCCCACCAAAGTTTTCATTTAACAGACAGTTTCAATTCCATAGGAAAATGAACAAACACAATAGCAAAAAACTTCTCCACGACAACTTTTCTGACCCCCACCCCCTACCCCGAATGCTATTTTCAGTATTTTGTTTTGTTTTGATTTGTTTTGTTTTGGCATCACTGCCGCTGAGAGCCACCACTGGATTTGAACTGCCAAGCCTGCGGGCTGCAGTTCCACACTCAGCCACTTACACCACTGGGGCTCAGCCCTGTTTTCAGTATTCTTAAGACTTCTTCATAATAGATACTCATGATTGTCATTTTTTTTGAATATCTGTCTAGATTACTTCTTTTGAATCTCAAAATAATGTGCCGTTATCACCTCCTGACTTAAGTTCCTGACCTTGAATTGAACTGGCCCAGATCATCCTTTGGGAAATCATTGAATGAGTCATCTTTTTTTTTCTTTTTGGAGGTACCTTAGTGGGACTATGATGTGGACTCATAGAACTTGTCTGCAGCCCTCTACACGTCTTAGAAGTGGGACAGGGTTTAAATATTTTTTTTTATAAAGCAAATGTGAACTAAAGCTTTACTAACATTTTTTAACTTAGTCTAGTATGTAACCTCCCCCCCCACCACCACCCCAGCATTCTCTCTCCTGTCCTAACGATTTTCCTGAGAAGAGTTAATATTTTATGACATTAATTTCTACTTTTTACACTGATTGTCGTGAATATAATATTTTAAGAATGTAATTATACTCAGTGTGACATTTTGTAGCATTGTGAAGGTTCCATTGCAATTTGTGTATCTTTATTGGTAGGTGCTAAGTAATACATCAGTAATGAATATTTTAAATTAACTAACAATGCATGCTTATTTATAATGAGCTTTTAGTTTTTATATTTTATTTGACACCATGGATACAATATCAATTTGTGTTTTAATTAAAGTTATTGTTTCCTAATGAGTCACTTTATGCATATAACTGAAGGAGGTCCACTGAGTCCTCTTCCAGCTCCTAGATTGTGGATGGGAAAACTGTAGCTCCAGAACCATATGCTGCATGTCCTGTGTGTCTGTGATTCTGAAGTAACATTTAAGAATATAATTCAGATAGTAATGATTTTACTTGTTTGAAAAATATTTTCATGTTTCATCTGTTGTTCATATCATAACCTGGTTGAATGTGGTGAGATTTTTAAAATATATTGACTATATTTTTTTCTCTTTTTCCTATGGTCCCCAAATTGCTTAATATTTTGCAGATGGAATATTTTAATACTATAACTTCTAGGCTTGAAATTTTATTCAGATTTTTCAGCCAGTTTTAAATCTACTGAATGAGTATGTTCTTCCTCATGGATTTTAGATAGCTAGGTGCTTGTACATTTCATTATTATGCTTTACTTTGACTCCTGAAGCTGCCCTTTTAACTTGTCTGTTGATTTTTTTACTACATCATGCTTTCCATTGCTTTAGCAACTCTGTGATCCAGAGTAAATGTCAGGACTCCATCTGCTAAATATTTTCACCTTTCCTTTCAATCGTTTCAGGAGAAAATTATGCTAAAGAACAGATTACACTGAATAAAGGAGTTCCGACTGAACTGATGGAATCGGCTCACACATCCCCCCACCCCCTTCAAGGCTACAGAAACTGACAAAATACCAATTGAACTCTGAACAGCTGAGGAAGCATGGGGAATCCTCATGCATTTAGGCCAAAAAATTGTGGAAGGCAGCTATCTGCCTCACAGGGTTTCCCAGGCTGAGTCTTTGTGGAGACAAGATGCCAGGTCTTTCTCTCTCAGAAATGGAGGGTGAGCTCCAACAGGAGGTGTTTGGGTTGGCAGTTGAGCTCTTAACTGTTGTGCCACTAGGGTTTCAGGGTGTGTTTGAAGATTTTAATCAGCCATGTTTTATCCATTTTATATCAACTTTTGTTGCATATTATGTTTTCAAAGATGCTCGTATTATGTTCTGGGGGAAAAGCACAATATATTCAAAAAGTTATAGAGTCTTATTTTTTGTGTGTCTTACACACACAAAAAAAGAAAAAACACCTAGATGAGGGATATCATAAGTATAGTGCTATTAATTGTATATAAGAATTCAAAGTCATGAGGTCGCTTAAATATAAAGTGACCAGATTCTAACATTAGTAAAGCGGGACACCATTGACCGGGGGTGGGTGGGGGGGTTGAGTAGAGGGGGTACATTCCTTTCATGTTCTCCTCTTCTCCCACCATTCCCTAGCTTGTCATGTAGTCTTTCCAAAAATCAGAAATTTTCTAATATGCCGCGGGATCTGGGAAAAATTGCTTGGAATCAGGACTGTCCTGCCAAAAGTGGGACATCTGGTCACTTTACTTAAATAAGGCATAAAGACTAAAACAGGCTGTCATAAAAGCGTGACAGATCCACAAAGATGTGGCAGATCCACACCTCATAGTTGCAGACAGGACTACAGAAGTAAGGAATGGACATGATTGGGATCCAAACATCAAACTCACTTTCATCAAGTTGATTCCAACTCATAGCGACACTATGGAACATCTTCCCCAGATGGTTTCCAAGCCTGTACCTCCCGATAGGTGTAAAACACCTCATATTCCTCCTGTGATTGGGGGACATTCACTATAATCATATAGAACAGATAGCAAGATTGGTTCAAAGCTCTCTGACAAGCTCATGTAGGGCTCATGATCATGTAACGTTCCTAACAAGGGCCAGTTCTTCTTCTCCTTCTCCTTCTTCTTCTCCTTCTCCTTCTCCTTCTCCTTCTCCTTCTCCTTCTCCTTCTTCTTCTTCTTCTTCTTCTTCTTCTTCTTCTTCTTCTTCTTCTTCTTCATTTTCCTCCTCCTCCTCCTTCTTCTTTGCTTTATGGTTGTTCCTTTAATTATCAGTTGTGCATGTATTAAAGAGGAAAAAAATAAATCGCATTTTTCTAGAAATGTTTTAAACCATTTTATAACAATTCATACTCCATTAGGTGAAGGTTTACAGGAGAGACCATCAGGTTGAAAGACACTCAAAATTCCACTGGAGATCGACCTCCTGAAATGAGAGTCAATCTTTATGATGCTGATGAAGAAATGTCGAACTTTTAATTTGCTGATGTGCCAGGACTCAAATTGAGATGAAACTGCTGCTAATGTCAATTAATAATCAGACATGAATGTAATAAAACTGAAAGTCATCAAATAAAAAGATAAATATATATAAAGGATGCATCCATGCATTCATGGTTTGAGGATTGGGATTTATTTGCTATGCCATTACTGATGAATCCAGCAGGAATGAGATCATATTCATCTTCAAAAAGAACATTTCAAGGCCTGTCTGAAAGCACAGTGCTGACTATAATAGGATTATGTCCATATACATACAAGGATATTCAGTTGCAACTTTTATTTGCATTTAAACTTGAACCATTAAAGGTACGGATGTAGAAGTTTTACCCACTTCTTCAAAGTTTTTTTTTAACTTCTTTAGGAATTGGTCAAACATGGAGCCAAGATGTTGCATGTAAATAATAATTACTAGGAATTAGATTGTGAGATTTGAAAAAATAAAGAAAAGGTAAGTAATTATAAAATATTAGCCAAGGCTATAGAAACAAAACAGGAAATCACAAGGCATCTTTTAGAAAATTCCTTTTTTTAAGACACGAAAGGTCACTATACATATGACTTCACTAGATGGGATAAACAGGAATCTAATTAACTATCTCTGTAGGATTAGATGATGGAGAATGTCATATCATAAGAATTATAAAATAAATTCACAAACCTGGACATATAACTTATTTATATCCCACTTGAAGTTAGGAAACATGTCAAAAACAGATTTCATGCACTGAACACTAATGAAAGAAAATCTGGTGATATGCACAATGACATTTAACCATTTCAACAGGGTGCTGAGTTCAGATATATCTAGCTAGACTGAAGCAGACAATAACAGAAAAAAAATGTTTGCTTATTTTTATTGACTATTTAAAGTTATTCAGTTGTTTGGATCAAAAGTAACTATGACTAACATTGAGAAGAATGACAATCCTGAAAATTTTATTGTGCTCATGGACTAAGAGAGAAGTGTTTGTACAGAAAAGGAATATTATATGGTTTAAAAATCAAGGAAGGCTGCAATCTGTATACTGAACAAGCAATCTGAGAATGTAGATACTATGAAAGAGAATGGCTCAAGTTTGGAGGGAAGCAATTTAAAACCTGTAATATACAGATAACATAAACTTGCTTGCTGCAAACAATGGGTATTTGAAGCACTTGCTGATGAAAATTAAGACAGAAGTCTTTCCTATGGATTGTAACTCAATGTGAAGAAAATCAAAATTCTCAGAGAGCATATCTTATGAGGATACTTATTGCGTTAAAAGAATATACTTGTATATCCTTTACCATATGACTCTTTTATTAAAGTAGTTCAGATTTGTTTTTTATATACTAACACATTTTATCTTTTTAACTTAAAATTTGATATATAATTCACATATTGTATAGTTTAATACTTTATACATATTAAAAGGGGGTGTGCATTTATCGCTAAAATCAGTTATAAAACATTTCTTCTTTCTTGTACTCATTACTAGCCTCCAAATTACTCCAACCTCCCGGACATAACCTCAAGAATGTATTACTCCAGTACTGTTTCTATAGATTTATATATCCTGGATTCCTCCAGGAAAGAAACATTAAGAATAAAAATACTCAGGAAAACTCAGTATCAATAGCAAAATAAAACAGACAAACCTCAGTAGGAAAGACAAAATAAAATATTTTAAAAAGTAGAACAAATTTGAAATAGGAAAACAAATGCTAAGATGATCCATTTTAATCAAACCACATTTGCCTTCACCCAGTTTCTAATGCAGTGGGTTTGACAGCAAAGCTATTTATATCCCTGGTCAATGATCAGAGGGAATTCACCAGAAGATCAATTGAAGTGGGGTTAGTGAAAATGGAGTTGGGGCTTTTATTTTCATTGATAGCCTTCTGCAAACTATCTCCTCAAATTTTAATTTATAAAACCATTCCTTCTTACATTCTTAGATCTTATTTTTTACTATCCTTGGAACTCAATGGTTGGTATAAAACTTATGTGCACTTAATGGTCACCCTAGCTGGAAGCAAGCTTGTATTGAAAGCAGTGTTCAAGACCCCAGATGCTATTCTTTCTGATAGGCAAGCCTGATTTCTTCACCACTCTTCTCTAAAGCATGCCTGTTTCAGTGATTTCTTCATAGGGCACTAGTAGAGTAGGGCAATGTTATGAGAAAGAATTGTTCTTGATTTAGGGCTAAGATGAATGTGAGCTCAAACTCAATTTAAAAACTGTGATGTATACATGTCCTTATACATGTCCCTAGCTCACATCATTATCATTTTATTAGTGAACATTATAAATCATTTTTCTGGTATATGCTAATTCTATTGAAAATATCATTAATTTACCCAAATATTGAATTTCAAATTATTTTTAGAAGAAGGTATACCAGTATAAAACTCCACACTCACTGTCATTAAGATTATTCTAAATCAGTCACCCAGAAGGAGCTGCGCTGAATTGCTCCTTTGAGTTTCTGGGAGTGTAACTCATTATTTTAATAGAGTAACTAGTCTTTCTCTCATGGCTCACAGGTGATACCTAACTACTGACGTGGTACTTGAAGCCCATGTTAGTCCTGATAGACTAGAGAAACAAATTCATAAACACACATGTATATAAGAGAGCATTTTATATAAAGTGGCATTGTATATTAAGAAAGTATCCCAAACCAGTCCAGTCCAAGCCCATAAATCTTATACCAATCTATAAAATCTTCTCCAGATTCACAAGGAACATGCAATGGTGTTAAATGAAGGACAGTCAAAGGCCAATGTGTGGAAAGTCTTTGGAACCAGTGGCATCTAAGCGCTGGCAGGGATCTCTACATGGAGTTTCCAGCTTCAGAGGTCTGGTTCCATCAGGATATGTCCACATGGAATCTCCTCAGCGGTGCCTCACAGTAAATCAGCCTTCTCAGTAGGGCATCTCCAAACAAGTATGTCAGGAAAAGTCCCCAAGAAAGTGAGACAACAAAAGATAGTGTCTCCCCCTCCACGAAGGAAGTACAATTCCCAGAACTCTCAGGAGAAGGACCAGCCCGCACAGAGGTATCATTGGCTACCTCCAGATTAACAAGCTAGAGTCCACCCCTACACTCTTAATGCTCAAATTGACACCAGATTAGATGGCTGCTACACAGCCCAATTTGTATTCACTATTGTATTGGAACAAAATACATGAATGTTTAACCAACGTGGATATGCTCATGGGAGTATTTTAGTTTTTTAAATATTCTACAGGTGAGTGTAAGGTAAATTTCACTTCCTTTAGTGCAGTTTCCATATTGGAATCTTCTGCTTTGGTCTTTGAAGAATGTTGTGCACCTCAAAAGGGCAGAGTGAAAAATGCTGGTTTCAATATCTTATGACTTGAATCACCAAGGACTGGGAAGAAACTATATTAGAAATGCCTAATTAGGGACAAAATACCTGACATACCATCCCCTTGGAGGTCTATAAAGTAATGCTAAGCATTTTCCCCCAATACATGCCACCTAATTTATACATCAACACAGGTATGACCATCTTCTCAAAGATAGAACACCTCTGGCCCCTCCTCAGCCCCGCCTTCACATCAATTTCCATGAAATTTCACAAGGAATCCTTGTAGGGGTGTCTTTTGGATTGGGGTGATCTTAGAACACTATCCATGGCAGGAACTAATTGGTCTTTTATTCCTCCCTGCTACATGAAACACTGACCTTGGATGTGGTAAGGCCTCTATTTTTGGTTAGTAGTTGTAGTTACAAGTTATGTTTTATTATTGCTGCTGCAGGATTGTGTACTTGCTGCCATTGAGTTAAGCTTGACTCATAGCCACCCTTCAGGGCAAAGTAGACTGAGCTTCCAAGAGTGCATCTCGTTACAGGACGTGGAAAGCCCAATCTTTCGCCCAAGGAGCATTGTTTTTGAATTGTGGACTTTGATAATCCCAGCCGACTTGTAACCAGCATGACACCTTGCAGCATTGTGTATGTGATAATATTTACCACAGTCATCCCTTAAAATGTACTTTATTTTTAATGACAGTAAGGCTTATTTTGCAAGGTCTGTCAAGCATGTTCTGACTCATAGATATCTGATGTACAACAGAACCAAGCACTGTCAGATTCTGTGTCATTATCACAAAGGTCCTCATATTTGAGACAATGGTTGCGTCCACTGTGCTAATCCACTGTGTACTTGAAGACCTCCCTATGTTTGGCTGCTCCTCCACTTTTCCAAACATGGTGTTCTTCCCTAGGATCTGGTTTCTTCTGAGAACATAGCTAAAATATCAAAAATGAATTTTCTTGAAGCACCTAAGAAACATGTATCCTTTGAAGAGAGGTATGTATGTTCTTTTGGCATTGAATTATCTGTTCAATATTCTTTTCCAATACCATTGTTCACATACATTGACTTTTCTTTAGTCTTCCTTACTTAATATCCAACTTTCACATATGTATGAAGCATTTAAAAATGCCATGGTTTGAACTAGGTGCACTTTAGTTCTCACAGTCACAACCTTGCTTTTCAATACTTTAAAAGAGTTTTTGTGAAGCAAATTTACACAAAACAATACTTTGTTTGATATCTTAACTACTATCTCCATGATCATTGATTGTGGATTCCAGCCAGATGAATTTCCTGACAACTTCGATCTTTTCTCTGCTTACCATGATGCTGTGCATTGGCCCAGTTGTGAGAATTTCAGTTTATTTTATATTTATTCTAATCCATATTGAAGACAAAAATGTACATGGTAATGACAATTGTGTCAGTCTGGGATCACTAGGGAAGCCAAATTAGAGATACTTATATGTAAAGTTATCCAAAATTAGTGGCAAGGTGGGTGTGACACTCCTGATGGGGATTGATCAAGAGTAACATAACCAAGAGAAATTATAGAAACCCAAATGAAGACTCACCAAGAAAGTGGGACAAGGGGAAAGTAAAAGGAAATAGAAGAAAGAACTAAGGGGCAAAGAGCATTTACAGAGGCCTAAATATAGCCATGAATGCAGGTAAATTTATTTATATATAATGGTGGGGAAATATATCTATGTGCATAGCCTTAAGGGGTTAGTATTAAGGCAGCAGATGGACATTGGGCCTCCATTAAAGTACTTTCTTAATGCAAGAACAATTTGTTTTATTAAATTCCTTCATGCTCACCTTCCTGAAGAAATCACTAAAGACAAATATGTTCACAAGCAAAAGTGGTGAAGAAAGCTGATGGTCCCTGACTGTCAAAGGTATAGTGAATGGGGTCTCAAAGACTTGAAAGTAAACAAATGGCCATATAGCTCAGAAACAACAAAGCACACATGGAAGAATCACACCAGTTGGTGTGACCATGAGATATTAATGAAAGCAATTACCAGGCATCAAAGAACAAAAATCATATCATTGCATGCCCACCTTCCTGATATGATCACTGAAGACAACAAATGTGTGCATAAACAAATGTGGTGAAGAAAACTGATGGTGCATGGCTATCAAAAAATATAGCACCTGAGGTCTTAAATGTTTGAAAGAAAACAAAATGTTATCCAGCTCAGAAGCAGCAAAGTCCACATGGAAGAATACCAGCCTATGTGTTCACGATGTGTCAAAGGGATCAGGAATTAGGCATCAAGGAACTAAAAATTATATCATTAGTATTGTGGAGGAGTGTAGATTGTACACCCAAATCCATCTTTAGATGAAGTGACATCCCCTTATAGAAGGGTCACGGGGAAGGGATGAGCCAGTCAGGGTACTGTGTAGCAATGATGAAATATGTAACTTTCCTCTACTTCTCAAATGCTTCCCTCCCCCCACCATCATGATCCCAATTCTACATTATAAATTCAGCTATACCAGAGGATGTACATTGGTATAGATAGGAACCAGAAACATGGGGGATTGAGGACAGAAGCTCCCTTTGGGACCAGTGATGAGAGTGGGTATACCAGGAAGATAGAAGGAAGGTAGGTTAGAAAGTGGGAACTGATTATAATGATCTGTATAGCCTTCTCCCTATGGGACGGACAACAGGGAAGTGGGTCAAGGGAGATATTGGACAGTGTACAATATAATGAAATAATAATTATTTATAAATTATCAGGGTTCATGAGGGAGGAGGGAAAATGAGAGGAAGGGGGAAATGAGAAGCTAATGCAAAAGGACTTAGGTAGAAAGAAAATATTTTGAGAATGATGATGGCAACAAGTGTACAAATGCACTTTGAGTACAATGGATGTATGTATGGATTGTGAAAAGAGTTGTATGAGCCCCCAATGGAATGATATCTAAAAAGAATGAAAGTGTTTTATATAAAAGAACAGTTATATATTGAAAAGACATCTAACCCAGTGCAGATTGAGTCTATAAGTCTAATATTAGCCCATATATTCAATAACAATCTATAAATTCCTCTTCAGATTCACACAGCTCATACTATGATGCCAAATGCTGGAAGAGCACAGACCAGTGAGTGAAGAGTCTAGTGCATCCAGTGGCAGTGAAAATATCTAAATGCTGCCAGAGACCGGCACTTGCTCCTTCAACTGCAGAGCTCTAGTGCAGTTCCACCTGTTTTGTCAGCTGGGAGATAAGCAGAGATTCTGTGTGTATCTGGCCACTAGTGAGCTATTTATCTCCATGGCACCTCCAAGTGAGGTCATCAAGCTGTGGCGTGATTGACAGGTTATAGACTCCACCCCCCATAAATTGACATCAGATTATGTAACTACCACAATTAAAATATTATTTAATAACCACTGAGAAAAAAAATATTGTGAATGAAATTTGTATTTTGTGTGTATCTGGGGTCTGAAAACTTGTAATCCATGAAAGTTTGAACTACCTTTTAAAAAGCAATTTGCCTTTTTTTTAATTATAATATTTACCCAAATATTTCTATTTGAAACATTGGCTAGCGTTAGATTTTCTAATTTTGCTTAATTAAGTCTTTCATAATATTGCAATGTGTTAGTCCATGTTGACTACAGAAACAAGTTAATAGACACTCATGTATAAGACAAAGATTTATATAAAAGAGCAATTATATATTGAGAAAGCATACCAATCCAGTCCAGCTCTAGTTCATAAGTCCTACTTTAGCCTATACATACAACACTAGCCCATAAATTCCTCTTTAGACTCATGCAGCACATGTAATGATGCCAAATGCATGAAGATCGTAGGCCAGTTGGTAAAAGGTCTTGTGGATCCAATGGCATGGAAATATCTCATCTCTGGCTCCAGCTTTCAATGTGTCTCACTAGCAGGAAGTGGAAGGCAGAGAGAGTGAGTCTGACCTCCAGTGAGCTATTTATCTCCTTCACTCCTCCAAATGAAGTCCTCACCCTGCGAACTGATTGAACGGCTAGACTTCACCCTTTTGCTCGAGTTGATAGTAGATTATGTAACTACCCTATCTCTTAACTTTCCTTACTCATTATTCTTTTCGCTGTTGTGGTTAAATAATTTTAAGTAATTTATTAAAATACATATTTTCTGTGTGGTTATCAATCACAATTTTATCATCCAAATGGATGTTGTATCCCTTAGTAAATATGGTTTTCCAAATTTCTAGCATTTTCTTTAATGTGTCAGGCTTAGTTACTTCAATTTGTAGAAAATAGCTGCCAAACATTCAACCCAACATCTGTCACTCTACAAGTAAAAAAGTTTATTTGAGAAATTGCCTAGTTTATTTTTCAAATTAAGTCATCACATACATGCATTTATATGAGTCAATAATCATAAATCAAAAGTATCTCTTGGATATTTAATGTATTAAGTATAAAACTGCATAACTAAAAGAGTATTATACATTGCAAATTTTTATAGTTTCATCTTAGGTATGCTTTTATAAACCTGATTTGTTTCTTTCTTTTAAGTTTTCATTTTCAAACAGAATGCCTTGGTGAAAAACACAACGGCTACTCTAAAAAATTGGAGCCATTATCTTAATTCAACCAGAAGCCCCAGGACCATAGTTGGTTTATTTCTTGCCTGCTAACTGCAAGATCAGCAGTTCCAAACTCCCACACTCTTTCAGAGCGGGAAAATGATGTGATGTGCTTCTAAAAAGTTTTACAGTGTCAGAAACTCACAGGTGACATTCTAGTCTGTAGTATACTGTAACTGTGAGTCAAAAATCAATTCAGTGGTAATGAGTTTGAATTTTTGATACCCTGACTCATTTTAAGGACTTCACAATTTCATTTTTTAACATTAGTTCAATGTCAGCTTGGTCAAAAAATTTTCTTGGATAATTATGAAGACAATTGCGATCCTATAAATCTTTTGGTAGGGCTACATGTTCCTTGCACATTTGTGCATAACACTTTGAAATTCATGGTCCAACAAAGTATTGCGCTCCAATTTATTTTCTCTAAAATTTAGCCTGTAGAATAAAATAGCTGTGATTGTTCATTTCTTGTATAATAGTGTGAACAACTGAGTACCCATGTCTTTCAACTTAAGAAAATAATACATCTGTAAGAGTAATAAAAGTGTATTTGTAAGTGTAAAGTTACAATATATGTTTTCAACTTCTTTAACAAATTGCGCTAGTATTGATTTTTTTTATGTCTAAGGCAATGGACTATGTCAAATTGTATTTTTTCTTTCTAGGTTATTTACTGTGCCAACTGTGATTTTATTATAGTACTGACATGTTGTTATCAGTTACAATTCTAGGATTGTGTGGCACAAATTAACTATCTATAGAGTAGTAATTCTTAGGCATACCCTGGGAATTTCCAGGTATGTTGTTTTTAAGACTTGTATGGGGAGGGCATATGAAACAGAATTAATGATTTTATTGTTAGTACTGCCTGTTCTTATGCAAGTAATTATATTTTATATACCATATCATTTTAAGTATTGTAGTGTGAGTTTTACATCTTCTCCTCTTTAGGAAAAATACATTTCTATGAGTAATACCCACCTTATTTTATCCACTGACATTACTAGAGGAAAGGTTGGTTCTGCTAGATAAAGGGAAATATATATATATATATATATATATATATATATATATATATAGCTTGAGTTGTTAAATAAGTGACTGAATTCTTATTGTAAAAATGACTTGAATAGGAGTTCTAGAAAGCCAGGAATTAAGAATTGTGAAAAGGATAACATAGAGCCTCCATTCAGATGTCATTAGCAAAGTGGAAGTGTATGGATCACACTGGATTACACTACAGACTATATTAAAATGTGTGCAGTGCCTCAGCAGAAATTTATTAATATTTTAAAATAAGGTAACCCTGTCTTTAAACCTAATGGAAAAGATTTTCTTATGCCTAGTTTAAATCAATTAATATTGAGCCATATTTGTTTTGCGAATTATGTGCTGTTGAATAGGTTACAACCCATAGTGTCCCCTATGCAAAACAGAACAAGCCACTACACGGTCCTGATCCACCCTTATAAATAGCTCCTATGCCTGAGTCCCTAGTGACAGCTACAGTTTTAATGCATATTGGTGAGGGCCTTCCTTTGAATTACTGCCTGCACTAATTTACTAGAATTAGGCAGTATTTACTAGAAAATTACTAGTAATTTACTAGTAATTAGGCAGTATTTACTAGAAAAGCACAACTAGTGATACTCATATATGTATAATAGTTTTATATCAAGGAGCACTTGTATATCAATAAAACATTCCATCCCAGTCTAACTCACATCCTTAGGTCTAATACTGTTTCCTAAGACCCTCCCCGACCTCAGGCAACCACAGACAAGGAGGTGGAATGGCCAGAGGATCACAGGCTGGTGGGTGCAAAGTCTCAAGGATCCCACCTTGGCAGAGGTTTGGCAACTCTCGTGATCAGTGAGAGAGAGAGGAGCAGGCTGCCAGGCTTTCCTTATAAGACAGCAGCACCCACCAGGAGGCACTGTCAGACTGTGACCTTATTGACAGTTTGGACTCCACGTCTGCCCTTTTTTAATCTTCACGTTGCCTTAAAGCATGTATGGTAGCAGCCACACTGACCCTTCAGTCTACCAAGCAGATGTCCTTCTCCTGGGACTGGTCTCTGTTCACGTCCAAGTATGTAGAAGAAGGCTTGCCGTGTTGTGATTCCATAGGACATAGTTGAACTGATCCGTGGAACTGAGCTTTCCAAGGCTACAAAGCTTTTGGGAAGCAGAAAGTTTTCTCAGTCAGGATGGCTGGTGGTTAGCACTGCAGATCTTGAGTTGAACAGCCTGCCTCATAATCAGCTCTGCCAGCAGGGCTCTTTCAGTATACGTAGAAGGCTAACACGTATGCTTGCTTATTATTTTAGTCGGATACAGCACCCTTGTCAGAGCTGTCGGTATTACACAATTACAGTGAAGCTTTAAAATGACTTGCTGTTGTGCATGTACTGCAAGCACCAGGTGTGATTGCTATCATAGCTGCCAATGACACTATAGTTGCTGGTTTTGTGAAATTTTCTTGTACTTTGCTACAATATTGTGGTAATTAGTATTTGTGAACCTGTATTAATAACTTTTAGTTGAGAGCAATGTAATAATTAAAGGAAGTGAAGAAAAGCATACATTTTAAAAAGCTTCCTCTCAAGTGCTAATGATGTAATGAATAATATGGTCATTAATTGTAGATAAATTTTATAAAGATTTGCCATTAATAGTTATATATACCTAAGGAATGTTACATTTAATGAGTTTATAACTGCATCTACTGTATATTGCTCTATAATTAATGCAACATACATTCTATAATTAGCATAGTATACTTTACTCTAATGAACATAATAATATACATGTTGATTAAACTTCGGATGACTCTGCCCTGACCATGGAATAGGGAGGCTAATAGCTTTGCTAGCATGCTGTGTACATTGGAAAGTGGACTATTGCAATTGTACCTAAGCTAAAATTTAGCTCATTATTATTCGATTTTCCATTTTGACCCATTTAAAAGTTGTTATGGTTTTTAATATTTTCTATTTCTTCTTCCATTGTGGTTTTTCTCTATTTGAGTTTGTCTTTGTTGTTACCGTGCTTTTTGTCTTCTGCATATTTTCAGTATATGAAATGCAGAATTGGTGAATCTGTAGACAGTAACTGGAGGAATGGTTTCTGGGGATATGGAAGAGCAGATGGGAGGAAAATGGGGGAACTAATAGCAATGAGTACAACAAGAAAGAGGGAAATGTTCTAAAATTTATTATGGTAATGATAATACAACTTCTGATGTAATCGAACTATGCAACTTTATGATGTGTATATTATGTGCTGATAGAATTGTTTTAAAAAAGTGCTTCAGCAAAATATAAATAAATAAAATGTGACACCAAAAAATTATGATTGACGTCTCATTATTTTTACTTCTAAGGTGCATGGCACATGTTGGCTGTATTTATTCTAAGGTAGATCTGTATATGTATGTATATATACACATTATATAATATAAATTTTAGAATCTACAATATAGAAAACAGAGGAAATTGATCGATCATAGTAATGTTCTCTGAGGTTTATTTTTTAAGTTTACATAATTATAAAGCGGCTCTTAGGAAATGTGCCTTCTGTATGATTTTATTTCTATAAAAATAAGTCTACCGTGACAAAATATGAAATATAATATTTTTATACTTAAATACACCTTACCAAGGATTCACTATGGTCTGGAATGAGACAGAGTGCAATAGGGAAAGTCTGGAGAGGGATGATACTAGGTCTTACAACCCACCCCTGGTGACCCCGCAGTTTTCACTTTCTGGGATTTAATTTGAGCCATAATGATAAAGAGTATGAACATAAGTAGACTCAGTTCACTGTAATGAAGCTTGCATATTCCTAATGTCATAAATCCTAAGGATTACTTTGTTTCTATCATGACAGGAGTCCTGCTGGCAGAGGAGGCTCTGGGTTGAACTACTAACCATAAGGTAAGCAGTGCTTTTGTTTTTGCTTGTTTTTGTTCTGTATTTTGGTGGGGGGGGGTATCACTGCCCTCCAGTGGATGTGGGAGCTACTCAGAATTGCTGCTACTGGATCTGAACCGCCAAGCTAGTGGGCCGCAGTCCCGCACTCAACCACTATACCACAGGGGCTCAGTCCCAGTGGGCAGTTTTAAATACCTGCTGCTCTAAAGAAGAAAGATGAAGTGTTCTTTTTCTGTGAATATTTATAGTTTCAAGTATAAACAGGCAGTTCTTGTTGACTTGATGACAATAAGTGTATCATAGTAGATCTTAAATTTTAGAGGACATTGACAATATTGACAATATTCTAAATCATATAAAAATGGAAACATTCATTAATAGAGGATATAGGAGGGAAGGGATATTGCTTAATAAAGTGCTCTCGGGGCAGGTGGTGCACGCCATGCATCTGGAGTCGGACGCTTTCCTCGTGTGCCTCAACCACTCGCTGAGCACCAAGAAGGAAGAGGTGATGGGGCTGTGCATAGGGGAGTTGAATGATGACATAAACCCTAATAGGAGTGACTCAAAATTTGTACCTACTGGAACTGAATTGTGAACAGTTGGTGAAAAGGTTGACACTGTGAAGATTATTCACATTCATTCTGTCATCATCTTGCGACGTTCTGATAAAAGGAAGGACCGAGTGGAGATTTCTCCAGAGCAGTTGTCTGCAGCTTCCACAGAGCCAGAGAGATTGGCCAAACTCACAGGTCGCCCCATGAGAGTCGTGGGCTGGTACCATTCCCATCCTCATATATCTGTTTGGCCTTCTCATGTTGATATTCTCACACAAACCATGTACCAGATGATGGATCAAAGCTTTGTAGGACTGATTTTTTTCCTGTTTCATTGAAGATAAAAGCACCAAGACTGGTCAGGTGCTCTACACTTGTTTCCAATCTGTACGGGCCCAGAAGAGCTCAGAGTATGAGAGGATCGAAATCCCAATCCATTTTGTGCCTCGTGTCACCATTGGGAAAGTGTGCCTGGAATCAGCAGTAGGGTTACCCAAGATCCTGTGCCAGGAGGAGCAGGATGCATATAGGAGGATCCACAGCCTTACTCATCTGGACTCCGTAACCAAGAACCATCATGGTTCTGTGTTCACCAAGAACCTGTGCAGGCAGATGTCAGCAGTCAGCGGGCCTCTCCTGCAGTGGCTGGAGGACGGACTGGAGCAAAAACCAACAGCATTTGCAGGAGTTGCAACAAGAAAAGGCAGAGCTTATGCAAGTGCTTGCTTCCCTAGAATAAGGCCGGAGATGAAATGGGGAAAGGCAAAATACCCAGAGGTAAAATTAGTTACACTAAATTCATTTTGAAGACGTATAAGACTGGAGGACTCACATAAAGCTGATTTCAAGGCCACAGTGATGAAGACTGTGTTGGTGGAGGATGGACACACAGAAACAGATCTATACAAATATACCCAAGTGACTTTTGTCAAAGCTGCAAATGCAGTTAAACAGAGGAAAGGATAGCCTTTTTAATAAGTGGACATCCATAGACACCCCTCCTCCCATCACGAACATGAATTTCAACCTAAACTTCCTTGTTTTTATAAAAAGTATTTCAAAATGAACTGTGAATGTAAATGCAAGTTATCAAAACATTTAGAAAAAAAATGGAGAAAATCTTCAGGATCGAGGAAAAGCAATCCTTGGATTTTCCTATAAAAGCTTGAACTCCTATGAGCATTGACATATGGGACTTCATCGAAATTTAAAATTTATGCTCTGTAAAAACTAAAGGAAAGGAAAAGATAAGCTACAAATTAAGTGAACCTATATATAAACCTTTTATGTATCTGTGGCAGTCATGTGCTTATGTTAATTTTATGATTGAAATATAGAGGTGGAGTCTAGTCTGTTAATCTGGAGATAGCCATTGAGTAGCCGATGAGGCCTCTATGTGGGCATGGCTTTCACCTGAGACTCCAGGGAAATCTCACGATATTTCCCTCGTGAAGATGAGAAGCTATCTTCCCCAGTTGTTGAGAGTTACTTTCAGAGAAGCTTAATCACGGAAAAGACAAGATGCAGCCTCTGAGAAGTTGGAGAAGCCAGCAGAGAGACCACTCAGCTTTGCCCTGATGAAGACAGACTTCTGAAGCTGGAGTGGCATGCTGTTGATGGACCTGAGCCCTGGAAGCGAGGAGCCATGGGGAGACCCCTGCCAGCGCCAGAGTTCTGCACTCACTGACCTGTGACTTCCTGAGTCAGAAGCAGACTTTATAGACTGACTTCGGGCATATGGGTTAATAATGGACTTATGACTTTGCACTAGACTGGATTGGGATGCCTTCTTAGTGTCACATTTCTTTTGCATATAAACCCTTTCCTTATACCTATATGCATGTCTCTGAAATTTGTTCCTCTAGTCTACCCAGACTAGCATAGTATCTGACCAAGCTAGAAAATATAAAGAATGGTTAAAACACCAAAGTAAAAAAAGTCAGGAATTGAACTGAAGATATGAATAGATATTTCAAAGAAGACGAGTTATGCGTGGGAGTAAACATATGGAAAAATGTTGGATACCATTTGTCAACAGGGAAATAAAAAATTCACATCACATTGTGTTATCATTACATATCTATCAGAATAGCTAAAGGAAAAAATAGTGGTAATACTAAATACTGTGGAATTTTGAACTGGACTTAGCAA
>PVJH01030316.1:0-24948 GCA_004026705.1 Nesogale talazaci
CCCAAACCACAGAACATGTGCAGGGACCAGGCCCAGTTCCTTCACTAACGCATGCGGATGTTAGAACTGAGTTAGGGCTCATCTGAGAGAAAAATGATCCAGAGGGAAGCACTGTCACGTTGACCCAATGTTGTGTCAACAGCTCTAATTCAACCAGGACTGTCTTTGTAGCAGAACAGGTCCAGGGGACACTCCCAAAAAAGGGTCCTGTCCTGTTTTCCTGACATTGGCAGAAGGAATACACCGGTTACCCCCTGTCATAGACCCATGACCAATTTCCAGTTCTGACTGGAAATGAAACTGCCAGAAATCCACATGAGCTCCTGCAGTGCCTGTTTTCTTCCCAGTAGAAACAGCTATAATAATTTATAGAGCTCTTTAGGGTCCTGGCTTTTTATAGTATTGTTTGCCATCTTCACAACAAGGTGTGGTTATCACTATTCTTGTTTGCAGGTGAAGACACAGCATCTCAGAGATGTTACACACTGCATTCAAGGCAGCAGGGCTAGGACATGGGCAGGAGCCAGGAAGGAAGGGTGAGCCTGCCACCTCCTAAGAGGGTCCCTTTCCCAGCCTATAAACTAGATGTCCTTGGATACCCATGGCAAGAGCCATCAGGTGGTCCTTGTAGCTGTACTTTATAGGCTCAAGATCCCACATTCCCTCATAAAAGTCCATGGATATTATTAACTGCTATGGGTTGACCAAGCCATGATATTTTCAGCTCCTCATATGTATGTGAAAGCTGGACACTGAACAGAGAAGACCAAAGAAGAACCGATGCATTTGAAAGGTGGTGCTGGAGGAAAATACTGAAGGTATCGAGGACTGCTGAAAGGATAAACTGAGCTGTCTTGGAAGAAGTACAGCTAGAGGGCTCCTTAGAGACAAGAAGAGTGAGAATGTGTCTTACACGCTTTGGACATATTGTCCGGAGAAACCAGTCCCTGGAGAAGGACATCCTGCTTGGTAAAGTAGAGGGGTGGCTAAAAAGAGGGAGGTTCTCGAGGAGATGGACTGACAGAGACTACAGCACTGGACTCAGGCACAGGAACAATGGGGAGGATAGCACAGACCTGGGCAATGTGTCTGTCTGTTAAGGATGTGATTGCTATGGATGGGAACTGACTCACTGGCACCTAACTAAAAATACAATGTGGGCTCCATTGTGTGCCCCAAGAAGGACATGTTGGAGCCAAAACTCCTGAAGCCGGGATTAGGACCTTCCTTGGAAATAGGGTCTTTGCTGATGATATCAGTTAAGGGTGACTTGAGGTCATACTGGATGAGGGTAGGTCCTGCATCGCTGGTGTCCTTAGAAAAGAGATTAACAGAAACAGGGAGAGAGGGGAAGGAGCCATGGGACAGAGCAGAACACCTGGAGCCACCCTCGGGGAACTGAGCCTCTCTCAAGCCCTCCCTGAATGAGAGGAGGGGATTGGAGAGAGTTGAAGCCTTCGTGAGGCAAGCAGTGTGGGTGGATGAGACCATGATTGTTTTCTTCTTTACCGTGGAGTACCTGAGAGTGCAGTTAATATGCTCCACAACCAACCAAGAGATTGGAGGTTCAAGTCCACCTCCAAGTGTTTTGAAAGAAACACAAACAGCTGAGAGAGAGAGAGAGACAGAGAGAGAGACAGAGAGAAGCCTCCCTACCATCCTGTTGATGCCAACTCCTAGTGAATCTGTCGCACAGGGTGGAATTGCTGCATTGGTTTCAGAGACTGCCATCCTTTATAGGAGTAGAAAGCCTAGACTTTCTCCTGAGGATCAGTTGGTGGTTTTGAACAACTGACCTTGCAATTTGCATCCCGATGAGTAGCCACTTGCCACCGGAGGTCCCCGGAGGAAAACCAGTCACTGAGCACTCAATGGAGCACAGCCCCACTGTGACCCACATGGGGCCACTATGAGTCTGGATGGACGTAGTGGTGTTTGGGTTGGCTTTTTTGGTTTGTTTTTAACTTATTGCAGCCCCATAGAATACTTGGGGCAGTGTCGTTTGAAAACAAATCTTTTGAATAAGAATCTATACCCCATAGATGTGATTCACAATTAAGACTCTAATAAACATGGATTATGGTGTGTGGCCATTATATTTTATGGCAATTTGCACTTGGGTAGGGGTGAAGCCCAACCTGTCAATCAGGTCACATGTCTCCTGGAAGTTGTGGCCGTTTTATATGTGAGACATTGAGTAACCCTCCCTCCTTCTCTTGCCCTTAACCTTCAACCTTACTAGGACCCAGTGACTGCCTTGAGGGGTCACCCTATATGGGCCAGGCTCCTGGTAGACAATTTCCAAGCTACCTGCATGCTGCCATGTCTCCACTCACCTCAGATCCACCCAACTCTCCACCTATGATCCCCCTGCATCCCACTTCACTTGTCTGCATCATCAGTGTGTTAGGCCGGGTTGCCTAGAGAAAGAAATTCAGAAACACTCCTATACATGTAAGAGAGAGCTTTATATCAAGGAGCAATTGTATATTAAAAAAACATCGCAGGCCCATCCAAATCAAGTCTGAGTTTAGCCCATGCATCTGATACCAATCCATAAATTCCTCTTCAGACTCACTCACATAACACATGCAATGACACTGAATGCAGGAAGATCACAGAGCAGCGAGCGGAAAGTCTTGTAGGTCCAGTGGTGGTAGAAGCATCTCAGCGCTAGTGTGGGTCTCCATGTGCCTCCTCCAGCTCCAGGGCTCTGGCTCTATCTGTGTAGCTTCATGTGGCTTGTTTACAGGAATTTCAAGAAGAGAGAATGTGTGTCCCGCCTCCAGGGAGGAAAACAGGAGGTCCCTGAATCCTCAAGAGAAGGCCACGCCCACATAGAGGTCTCTTTGGCTGTGACCTGATTGACAGGCTAGATTACCCCTTCCCTCCAGTTGACAGGAGATTATGCAATTGCCACACTCCGGCTTTGCCTACATGAGTCTACTAGGGGCTCTAGGTAGCATTGCATGCAGGGTCTTGAGTTGGACCTGTGGGGATGCCTTCTTGATTTTGAACTTCTTTTGAGATAAAGTTCCTTCTTCTACATCTATGAGTGTCCCTGGATTTGTTTCTCTAGACAACCCAGCCTCACTCATGGTGGCTACAGGATCTCCTAATCCTATGTAGCTGTTCAAACACTGTTCACCTGCCGGAGTCCTTTCTCCATTATCCTCCCATAGGAGAACTCCATGACTGTGGCACGATAAAAGCAGACAACAATGCTGATTTAATCGTCCACATTCCCGGTGGCCAGACACCTACCTAGCAGATGGACAGGCCAGTGAATTTCATTGATTGACTATGAGGCACAGCCATGATCAGGTTTTCACACTTAAAGCAGTTGATGAAGTTTTGCACATGCTTTGCAGGTGCTTTGCAGATGCTGATGGAACACTGTTGGTTTTGGAACGTATACAAAAGGCCTTTACCAGATACAAGGGTTTGGGGCTGGTGCAGATGCGCTGATGTGAGCTGATCTGAATCATCTCGACACCAGTGCCGCAGGTGTTTATGTCTTCCAGCCATGAACCTGTCAGACCTTCAAGCAACGTGAGGGACTTCCTTACAGTCGAGCCGCGGTCTTGCTTCCAATGTCGTTTCAGTTTCAATGCTGCCGAAGTGAGTGTCAAGGACGTGTCTAGCCACATGTGAGCTGTCCTTCCATGCGAGCCATGTCGCACAGGGAGCCTGATACCCACAGGGAGGAAACTCGCTATCATTTCATGTGCTGACATCCCTCCCCCTGAGCAGGCAAGCCTCGCTCCTCTTGGGGTCTTCCCACCTCAACGCCCACCCTCTGCACTGCCAGGGGCCATGGGGGCTCCACATGCAGCAGCTTTTCTGCTGTTTGGAGAAACGCGGTGAATTTTAATGCCATTGAGCAGCGAGGCTCCAACTCTCCTGGTGTGAACTGGAGCAAAGCTCTAGTTGCTAGGCAACCACGACAAAAGCAAAAGGATTTCCAAACTTACTTGAGACCCCAAATGCACTTGAATGAATGAACAATGGCTCAGTTGCTTTTCAGGCTGTGGATTAGACTCCCTGTGACCTGTGTCTTGGTTACTCTAAAAAAAATAGTCTGCTACTCTGGTCCCTCGAGATGGTGCACGGGAGAGGGTTGTTCCCGCTTTCCAGGAGCCGGGTGAAGAAGCTGAGAGGTGTATTGCACCCATGCACTCCAGGCAAAATCTTGAATGACTACGAGGACACGAATTCTACTCCTTCATCCTGAGAGAAACTGAAAACTTATCTGAGGGGGTACCACCCCCAAAAAGCAATTTTTTAAAGCCATGTGTTTAATTTTTTTTTTTTTTTTTTTACAAAATAACCTTATCACCTTCCAAGAACTCGCCATTACACTTAATACATCTACCAAATCTGTGATTCCATTCTTGGAAACATGTTTCAAACTCATCTGCTTGGATAGCTGACAGCACCTCCCTAGTTTTTTTCTTCACCTCTTCTATGTCCTCAAATCACGTTCCTTTCATGTCCCTCTGCATTCATGGAAACAAGAAGTGGCCTGGAGGGAAGTCAGGTGAGTCAGGTGGATGGGGCAAGAGAGACATGCTGGTGTTTGCCAAAAACGGGTGCACTGAGATGGCTGCATGTGCATTGTCGGGATGGCAAAAGCAGTCCCCGACCGGCACAAATCAGACCGTTTTTCTCACACGCTGGTACACAATTAGAGCAAGAAAACTGTGTACTATGAAAGTTCTACTCTGCCCGGTGCAATTCCAGTTTTGTTGGAGTACCCTCTCATATGTTGTCATTGTTGGTTGCCAGCATCAAGTCAGCACCAAACATGGCAAATGCCACAGGTGCCCAGCAGAGAGAGCCTCGCTCAGGTCTGCACCATCTTCCGGACTCTTGGCAAGCTCAAATTCATCATGCAGCTACTGTGAGGCTTCCTGCACTATCTTAGACAATCTTCTGCTGTGATCCCTAGGGTTTCCATTGACTCATTGTCTGAAGTAGATCGCCAGGCCTATCTTCCTAGTCAGTCTTAGTCTAGAAGCGCTTCTGAAAAACCTGTGCACCGTAGGTGCCCTTGCTGGCATTTCAAATCCTAGTGGTGTCCCTTCTAGCATCATGACAACATGCAAGACACCACAGTGTGAAGAGCTAACAGATGAGTGGTGGGAATGTGTGTGTGTGTGTGTGTGTGTACAAGGAGACTTCAGAAAGTTCATGGAATGAATCCCACTTGGTATTCATTTTGGGTGGGATGAATTTTGTGGAATTTGTTCACAGGGTTTCTGAAGGTCCCTTCTATAGACATGCAACTCTGTGGTGGTTTTAGCTTCAGTCCACATGTTTGAAGGCCAGACTCCCATCTAACCAGTAGACAGTGTCCAGAATGACACCGTGGGTGGAGGTCATAGAAGGCACCACGGCTTTCCTGCTTCTCACTCTTCTGCCTCTCTTAATTTCCTTCTCTCAGGTCATTCATTCTTGAGAAAACTAGTTCCCTTGGAGTAAAAGAACACTCCTGCGGCTCTGGAGAAGCCAGGTATCAAGGAACAAAAGCTTCTGCCGACAGACAGGCTAGCATGTGTGCCATCTTTGAAGCTGAATGCGACCTTTGACGGCTGCGGCCTTTTCCCATCTTCCAACTGTGATCACACGTGAAACCAGGAGCCAGGACCACCATCTAGGCGGCTCCCAAACACCTACCCGGCCCTCAGAAACACACAGAGAGAAAAATCTATATGTGAAGCCACTTCCTTACAGCACATGACCTTGCTGCCTCTTATTTGAGCAGACGCCTTATAGCAATATAAACTCCTAGGGA
This sequence comes from Nesogale talazaci, assembly GCA_004026705.1. Lineage (NCBI taxonomy): Eukaryota > Metazoa > Chordata > Mammalia > Afrosoricida > Tenrecidae > Nesogale > Nesogale talazaci. Next base: position 5,798 of record PVJH01030316.1, read on the forward strand.
CAGGAAGTCTGTCCACCTTCTTCACTTCTTTAGCCCGGCACCTTGAATGGCACCTTCTCCGTGTAGCCACTTAACAAACCACAGGCAGCAACTCACTTAGTCACCACCTCGTCCCTAATCTTTCATAGGGATGCATACATGCATCTTCACTCATAGAAACAGAAGCATAAGTCATCAGTTGAAAGATTTTTTTTGACAAAGAGACATTACACAGCACAATTATTTTTAAAGGAACATTAGAATTTATCAAAAAGCTACTAAGCTGGTAGGGACAGCACGTAGAATGAGGGCTTCTGGGGTGGACAATGGTTGGTGGCGGCGGGGGGGTGGGGGATGTAAAATCAAAGGAAGCTGATGTCAAGGAGTTATAGGGGGGAAAGAATGTTTTGAAACTGATTGTGGCAACCGTTGTACAATACTGCTTTATGGAATTAAGCTATAGAATGGTACAGCATCTATATCAACTCCAAACACAATGGGTTTTGAGGGGAAAGGCAAGTAAAAATTAATCTAATTACCAAAAAATAGTTCTTTTAAAAAAAATTAACTACTAGGATTTTCAGAATCTGCCTCCCTTGTTGGAAGGCGGTGAGGGAACTAAAAGGTACAAGATTTGGGTTATTTAAAGTAAGATCGATCCACAAAGAGCCCCATCTGAAAAACCCAAGCAATGAGAACAAAATACCAGAGGGCAGGGGGCAGGCAGGACAAAGTTCTCGAGCTCATCCTGGGACTTATCTTGCCGCTCTCCTGAACCAGTGTCATAAAAGACATTCAGGTTGGTGAGATGAGGCTTCGGTGCTTTTCTGGTGAGGTGCTGCGGTGGAAGGTCTGTCTCTCTGCACTGGTGAAAGGCTGGCGGGGAACGTGCTCACTGCCCTCTGCTGGCCCAAAGAGGAATCTTCCGGTCCACACTCCCCATCTCTGAAATGTACCCCGGCTTCCTCTCTGAGGCTATGCAAACGAAAGAGTCAAAAAATCAAGGATGGAGAGGCCTTGCCCCACTTATTTGAGGGATGTGATCAGAGAGGTCTAGTCGCTGGAGAAAGACATCTTGTAAGCCAGAAGGCCGGCAGAAAAAGAGACAAGCCCTCCACGAAGTGGAGCGACAGGGCAACAACCATGGATTCCCCCGCAGAAGGATACTCAGGAGGGCGTAGGACTGGATAAGGTTTCCTTCAGTGGTGCAGAAGCCGGCTCGGAGTCCCACCTGACTCCAGAGCACCTACACTCAACGCCAGCTTCAGACGATCAAGCGCTAACGCCATCTATTGTCAAAGCCTCGATCCACCGATGCTTCCTCCTTTTAACGACTCAGTTTGCGAGTTCAGACGGCTGTGCGGCAAAGAAGAAAAGCAATATCTAGCCCCATCCCAGTTCTTTATCTCCCTGCTGCAGAAAGAGAGGCACTTTTTTTAATGCTCTCAACTGGCCTAAGATATCTGAAATTTAAAGACAGTATTTTAAACATCCTAGATGAATCAGATCCCTCGCTTCTGTCTCCCCAGTGCATTGGGTCCCAAGACTGCTGGCTCACAGCAAGACCCCCAACCTCATTGCCCCTACTGCTGTTAGTTCAACTGAGCATCCTCTGTGTTCCCGATTCTGTGGCAGATTCTTTAGGTACATTCTTTCCTTCATTCCTTCTGAAGTCCCATAAGACAGGGAGCTTGAGGAATGATGAAGCTCGGAGAATTTGCAGTTTCTACACTGAAACTCTATGTCTATCCTGAAGTACAAACTTCAATATCTATTTCAATAGCTCTCCTGAAGTACAAAGCCGTCAGTGATAGCACAATGTCCAGACATCTACTAGACAGGCGTATGAACACAACTATGACTCACCGACCACTAACGGCCAAAGTAAAATAATTCAAGGTCACTGCCAACTTCTGCAGTCTGAAATTGATGGAAAAATCAAGCAGGATGATTTGGTAATCACTGTGGACTAAACTGTAGAGATTGGAAACAAAGAAGAGGAGTTTGTAGTCAGAAAATATGGCCATGGTGGAAGAAGCAATGCCGGGGATTGAGAGGAATGGGAATTCTAGAACGCTTCATTATGATCACGAGGAATCTATACATAGACCAAGAGGCAGTCATTTGAACAGAAGAAGGGGAGATTGCCTGGCTTACCATGAGGAAAAGGGCACCAGGGCTGTATCATTTCACCATATCTTCAGTGTGCATGCTAAGCAAATCATTAACTAGCAGGACTCTATGAACAGGGTTGAGAAAGAGTCACTGTCAAGCTGGGGTATGCGGACGGCACAGCCTTGCTTGTTGAAAGGGAGAAGGGTTGAAGCACTGACTGATGAATATCTAGGATTGTAGCTTTCAGTATGGATGACACCTCCATATCAAGAAAACGCAAATCCTTCCAACTGGGCCGTAATGAAGGGAGGAAAAAACAAAATTGTCATGGGTTTTGCTGTACTTGGATCCACCATCAAGACCCATGGGATCAGGAGTCAGTAAATTACATGATACGCGGCATTGGACAAAGCTGCCACACAAGACCTCTTTTTGAGGGAGGGGGCATTACTGCCCTCTGGTGAGAGTAGGAGGCCCAGCCTTGCTCCTGGAGAGCTGCTGCTGGATTTGAACCATCAACCCAGTGGACCGCAGTCCCGCACACAACCACTACGCCACTGGGGCTCAGCCCACACAAGACCTCTTTTAAGTGGTAAAAATCAAAGTCAGCACTTAGAAAATGATCGTCTGCCTAACTCAAACCAGGACGTTTTTTACTCACCTCAGACGCTTGCAAAAGCAGGACAAAGAACCGATGACGGTGAACGATGGTTTGGAGAAGAATACTCAACACAACATGGACTGCGACAAAACCTAACAAAACTCTCTGGGAAGAAGGCCATCTAGAATGCTCCATAGAAGTGAGACTTTGTCTCGTGTTCTTGGGAGATGTGACCAGGAAACCAGTCCCTGGAGAAGGACAGCATGATAAAATCTCTGGTAAAGGAGAGGGTCAATGAGGCAGAGGAAGACTCTTGGCAAGAATCCTTGGCCCCGTGGCCGTAACCCTGAGCTCAGACAGAGTAACTATTGTGAAGAGGGTGTGGAATCCAGCACTGTTTCCTCTGTTGCCGTGAGGGTTGCTGTGAACTGAAGCTGTTTCAACACCACCACCTAACAGCGATAATAAGTCTACATCGCACCTGCCTCCAGACCGGAGCTCTTTACCGCAATCACACGTCCCCTTCCCATTGGAAAAGAAGCTTTATGTTTCCACCAAGTGAATCTGAAGGTTTTCACCACCCCCACTTTCTTCGGTTTTAGCTAAGATCACAATTTGGGGAAGATTTCCATGGCCTGTGGATTTATTCAGGAATAATATTTCCCTGCTTATTCAAGATACTTGAAAACTCCCATCTGGGACTTTCCCCAGCGTGAGATGATCAGATGTCTCATTACAGAATCCATAAAAATCCAGCCTACACCCTGATGTTTCTCCAAGCTGTGTCGCTGTTAGGTTCCCTCTCAGAATGATCCCAGGACACCAGCCTTAATCTACTCACTCCTCTGCCCCTGCCTGCCTTGCCCGAAGTAAACCCAGCATGGACGAGGCTGAAAGGGACAAGGAGAAAGGGATGGGGACAGGAAGGCCAGTGAACAACAGGTAAAGACTTCATGTCAGGAGAGGTCGCCTAAGCAAGCATCAGGTTCCCTGATGTATGGCGATGCTGCCATCTTCTGGCACAAATTGCAAACAGTATCAATGGTAGGCTCCCTGAAAGATGTAGTCTTGGAAACACCTGGAGTCTGCATCAATTCGGTGTCAGTGGTCTGGGTTTACAGTGGTCTGGGTTTACTTTGATGACTAATGTTTTTGTAAACAAGACAGTCTAATCATGAACAATCAATTCATGAGCGACCTGCATGTTTCAGAGGAAAGCGGCCTTTGACAAGGTTTTCAACAGCTCTGATTCTTCAAAAATATATTGACAGCCCTTCCTCCCATGGTGCCTCTTGGCAGATTATAACGCCAACCTCTCTGGTAGTAGCTGGGCACTTCATCATTTGAATCGCCCTGAACCGAAAGTCAAATCCACTGCCATAGAGTTGATTCTGGCTCATAGTAACTTTATACACGGACTTCAAGACTGCCCACTTCTGACAGATGACTCACCAAAAACCTTATGAATAGCAGTAGAACATGGTTTGATATGGGGTTGAGGGATAGCTTGAGAAGACAGTGTTAACCATTATAATAATATGTACGACGACCTCAGACCCAAATATCAAAAAGGAAGAACACACTTGGCATAACTCAAGCAAAAGGACTGATGGGAAAATTCAAACTTAAAGAATTGAAAGATCCAATGGGTAAAATGTGGAATTATGCAGAAAGCAACAAAAGAAGATGGTAGGAATATTATATCCAAAAAAGACTTGATCACTATTCAACCATTTCAAGACGTAGGATATGATCAGTGGTACTGAATGAAGAAGATCTCACTGCAATAAATGCATGAGCTAAAAACAAGGTTGCAGGAATTAATGGAGTCTCAGTTGGAGTGTTTCAGCAAGCTAATGAAGCATTGGAAGCCTTCACTTGACATAGGTCAAGAAATCTGAAAGACAGCTACCTAACCAACTAACTGGAAGAGATCCCATATTCATACTCCTTCCAAAGAAAGGTAATCTGACAGAATGTGGAGATATCATTGATATCATTCCATAATGATGGCAGCAGTGCAGTGACATAGACCTACCAAAAATGCAGGCAAGGTTCAGAAGAGGACATGGAACAAGGGTTATAAGTTGTGATGCCAGATGGGTCTTGGCAGAAAGCAGAGAATACTAGAAAGCTGCTGTGCGTTCTTGACTAGGAAAAGTCCTGTGACTGTGTGGATCATAACAAACTATGGAGCGCATTGAGAAGAATTGGAATGCTAGAACACTTCATTTTGTTCAAGTGGAATGTGAACACGGACCTAGAGGAGGTCATTTGAAAAGAACAAGGGGATGTTGCTCCCGCTGTCATCATCATTGTCAGGTGCCATCCGATGGATTCTGCATTACCCTGAGTTGACTAGAGAAACAAATTCATGAGCACACGCATACGTGTAAGAAAAAGCTTTATATATACAAGAGCAATTGAATATTGAGGAAACGTCCCAGCCCAGTCCACAACAAATCCATTCTAGTATTAGCCCGTATGTCTGGTACTAATCTACGAATTCCTCTTCAGACTCTTGAAACTTATGCAATGACACCAAATGTAGGAAGATCCCAGGCCAGTGGATGGGAAGTCTTGTGGATCCCATGGCTGTTTAAGCATCTCAATGTTGGCAGAGGTCTCCACATGGTTTCTCCAGCTCAGGGCACTACGTAGTTCCATGTGTCTTATCAGCTGCAATGTCTCCCAGGCAGTTTGCCTGTGTCCAACCTCCAGTGAGCTATTCATCTCCTTAGCACCTCCAAATGAGGTCATCAAGCTATGACCTGATTGACAGGTTAGACTTCACCCCTTCACTCTTAATCCTCTCAAATTGACAACAGGTTATATAACAACCACAGATTCCTCCTCATACCACTCTAAGGAAACAAGACAAAGCACTCACTGACTCACTGCCTGGTCCTCCGCCCTCCTCAGTTGTTTTTACGTTTGAGCCCATTGTTGTATCCCCTGTGTCAGTCCATCTCACCAAGGGCCTTCCTCTTTGCCACTGCCCTTCCACTCTGCCAAGCATGATGTCTTCTCCAGGGACTGATCTCTTCTGATAGCACCTATAAATTATGGGAGATGAATTATGCCTCTAAGGAGAATTCTGGGTGTACTTTTTCCACGCTAGATTTGTTTATTCTTTTGAAAGTTCAAGGTATTTTAATATTCTTCACCAATACCATAGTTCAAACACATCGATTTTGACATCATCTTCCTTAGCCAATGTCCAACTTTGACATGCATATGAAGTGGTTGAAAATGCAGGGTTTCCAAGAGTATAACTCTTTATGTGAGTAGACTTTGTGGGGGTTGAGTTTGATTTAGTTTTGGGTTAGGTGTGCCTTAGTCCTCAATGCAGCATCTTGGCTTTCCAGTACTTTAAGGATGTCTTAGCAACAGATTTACCCAATGCAACTGCTTGTTTGATCTCCTGGCTACTGCCCTCATGAGCACTGATTGTGACTCCAAGAAGACTCTATCCTTGTCAACTTCATTCTTTTTCATTTATCATGATGATACCTATTGTTTCAATTATGAGGACTCTCCTTGTTGCTTTTTTACATTGAATTGTAATCTGTATATTCCATTTATTTGCTAATGACTTTCAATTTTCCTGGAATCATACTTCTTACATTCCAAATTTGCATTATCATTTGATGTTTGCAGTTGTTTCTTCTCATTTGGAATTGTGCCCTTCAGTAAATGAAGGTCTTGAAGACTTTACTGCATCTGCATCATTTTACTCATGGGGAATATGTGCATGAACCAGGAAGCAGTCATTCTCTTTTTTCCTGGTTATTCTAGCTAAAGTTTCTCTCTTCTATATCCCCTGTTCTAAAATGATTTATGGCATTTGTTCAACTTTGCTGCCATAAAGAAGGACTTTCCAAAAAACAAAACAAAAATGGGGGGGGGGGGGGAAAGGCTCTGCTGGGTAGAACTTTCATAGTATGCATTTTACCCATGAGGTCACTCTGAGATGAAGGTGCTGACATCAGTTATGACCTGTGGGAGGAGTGTTGTCTGATAGTGAAGTTGAATAGTCCCAAGTTGACTTGGAATGTAGAAGGCAAGGAGACTCTCTCTGCCTGCTTCAGAACCGTCTCGCTACTGCAGCAACTGGCTGGTCCCTACGCCCTGCCTGATATAAACAATCCATTTATAAAGGCCTGGTCCCTCAACAAGCCTATGCTGGCAGTGTCCCCAGTTGGCTCAGAAGACATAGGCTCGTGCCTATCTGATTTTTGTGATGGGTAAAGAAAAGTGTTCATATTTCATATAATTCACAAAATTCATCACAACAAATGTTAAAATATTTGAGCATTTCTCTAAAAGAAGATTTTCCTTTAAATCTGTAAAAAATGAATCATTAGCTCTTGTCAGAAATATATCTTCTGTTTTTAAATTACTATTTATTTGTACCTTGCTTTTGGAATTTATTGTGCACACACAAAGAGAAGGTAGTTGAACGGATGGCTGGATAGCTGTGAGGCCAAAGAAATAAAGAGATAAGAACTAGGGGTGCAAGCCTAGGTGAGATTATATGAGTTCTTTCTTGTTCGTGAAATCTTCTGTAAGCCTGAAATGATTTCAAAATATAAAGTTGAAATATATGTATACAGTCAATTATCATTTCCAGAAATTGTGTTCTATAAAGTCAACGCAAACACTAGGTTATCAAATAAGAAATGCTGATTCTAAGAAAAACAGAGGGTAAAGATCCTGTGAGCATCTTGATGTTGTTACATGCCATCAAACTAGTTTTGACTCATAGCAGTGCTGCGCACAACAGAAGGACACACGCATGGTCCTGTGCCATCCTACAATTGTTTCTTTACACAAGCCCCTGGTTGCAGCCACAAAGTCAATCCATCTCAGAGAGGGCTTTCCTCTTTGTCACAAGATGTCTACTTTAGTAAGCATTAATGTCCTTCCTCAAGGACTGGACACTATGTCCAAAGTGTGTTGGAGGATGTCTTGCCATTCTTGTCTCTTAAGGAGCCCTCTGAAACAGAATGATTTATCCTTTAGCAGTCCATGGAACTTTCTTTCTTTGTTTGTTTTGTTTTTAATTTATTATTAACTGGGAGTTCATGCATATGTGATCGTATTCTTCAATCACCTCAAGCAGAATTGTACAACTGTTACCACAATCCGTTTCCAAACATTCTCTGTCTTCTTGTTCTCTTTAACTTCAGCTCTCTTTTACCATGCCACCACCACTGTACCTCCCACCCCTGGAAGATCTTATTCTACTTGCTGCCCCTATAGGCTCATCCATTCTGGGTTTCATATTTTAAAAAGCACAAAAACACCATATAGCACAACTTCAAGAGGGCAGCCTCCAATGACATGACAGCTCTGATTTGCATGTTCATGTGAACAAACAAAAACAGAACAGAATAAACCAAACCAAAAACACAGAAAATGTTGAAAACCAGATCTGGCCCCACATGCACCAGAGGAGTGGACCACAACTGAAATGCATCAACTCTTCTTTGGTCTTCCTAATTTGATGCCTAAACTGTCATATACACATGAGGCAATTGAAAATACCATGGCGGGGCTGAGTCCCGGTGGCGCAGTGGTTGTGTGAGGGACTGCAACCCACAGGGTTGGCAGTTCAAATCCAGCAGCAGCTCTCTAGGAGCAAGCCTGGGCCTCCTCCTCCCACCAGGGCAGTGATGCGCACAAAATAATAAATAAATAAATAAATAAATAAACAAATAAATAAATAAGAAAATACCATGCCTTGCTTCAAGGGCACTTTAGTCCACAAAGCATCATCCTTGCTTTCCAAGAGGCCTCGGCCAGCAGATTTGTCTCAGACGGCCCATCTTTTGATCTCTAACTGTTGCTTCCATGACCATAGAGTGTGGATCCAACTGAGATACATCCCTTGACAAATCCATCTTTTCTCAGTTTGTCATGATGCTACTTAATGAAGATTTGGGCTTTCCTTACATCGAGTCGTAATCCACTCTGAAGACTGCAATTCTTGGGCTTAGCCCCGGTGGCGTAGTGGTTGTGCGCGGGACTGCGGCCCACTGGAATGGAGGTTCAATTCCAGCAGCGGCTCCACAGGAGCAAAGGCTGGGCCTCCTACTCCCACCACCAGAGGGCAGTGATGCCCAAAAAACGAAAACAAACAAACAAAAAAAGACTGCAATTCTTGATCTCTATCAGAAGTGTTGATTACACTGAGTGAAATCCTGTCATAGGAGATTACTAAATCTTCATCAGAAATGAGATCAACTAATATCCAAAACCTTAACAATCACACTCCCTACTATATATTTTAACTAATCCAAAATTGTCAGAAGCATTTAAATCTATTGGCCATTTTCTTTCATTTGAAACATACCTTTTCTAGATTATTAGTAGTTCAAAAACCTCCTTGTTTTCCTTCTTACCCTCTGACTACCTGTAGAACTTTTCTATGACTACAGGGCAACAAAATACCACAGGTTTAGTAGCCACTTAAAACACACTCGGTTGTTATTTCACACCTCTCCAGGTCAAAAGCACGCCAGGTTGTCTATCTGGTTAGTGTTGCACATGGAGCCAAGTGACTGAGCTTTTATCCAAAGATTCTGTGAATCATATATTTCCAAAAGAATTCAGGTTGATGGACAATTCCTAACAGTTAGAGGACTAGGGTCCTTCATGTTGACTGCATGATGGTGACTTTTCTGTCAGTTCCTTGAAGCTGTCCACGTTGCTCCTCGTGTGACACACACCCCCATCTTCAAAGTCAGCAGTGAAACATCCATTCCAGTATTTCCAAAGACTCTGATTTTCCCTGCTCTGCTCTTTTGTCACCAGCTGATGGAAAACCCTCTGCTTTAAAGAGTTTATGTGCAATTTTCCCTTTGGCGTCCATCACTGAAGGAGCAGTAGCCAACATGAAGTTTGATCCCTTTGTGACTTCAGACCGGACCCAAAACCAGAAAAGGTACCTCGGGGCACGTTCCCATGTCAATGGAAAGATGATGCCTTCCCCTCTTTCCAAGGAGCTGAGAGAGAAATGCAATGTTTGGTTCATGCCCATCCACAGGGATAATGAAGTTCCGGTTGTATGAAGACACTACAAAGGTCAGCAGACTGACAAAGCAGCCCGGTGTACAGGAAGCAGCAAGAAAAAGCTAACTGTACAACTGTCCATGCAGGCATTCACTCCAGCAAGGATGGTCACTGTATCCCAAGGCTCAAACTGGACAACAACTGTGAAACTATCCTCAAACAGAAAGCCAAAGGTGGCCACATAGTAAAAGAAAAGGGGCAAACACTTCAAGGAAGAATAAAGTGACCAGATGTCCCGCTTTCTAACAATTTAACAATCTCCTGCGGTATTTTAAAATTAAAATAAATATATTACAATACTATTTTTGCATTCTATGAAAATTTTTGTTGCTCCATATAGACCAAATGCCCCCCCAATGGTGTCATGCTTAAAATCTTAAAATCTGGTCACTTAAAATCTTAAGGAAGAATCAATTCAAGGAAGAAACACAACTTCCATTAAAATCGGCACATGGTGGGGTGGGGAGGAGTTTCTGTAATTAGATTCATTCAGTCCAGCTTCTCAGATGATTGGCTCAATCAGTACTGATTGAGCAAGAGGAAATGGGGAAAATGCAACTCAGACACACACATTCCCTCTAGTTCCTATTGAATGACTGCCGCATTGGCTCTGTGTAGGGTCCCCATAAGCACAATATCCAGTTTGGGTATTCCTATGTTCCCAGTGTTGTCCATCATTCCTTATGACCCACGCAATTTAATGCATTTGCATAGCCAATTAAACATCCTTCTGGTGTTCTCTGCTTTCAGCACAGATTCAATTGATACCAGTAGTGATATTCTCTCATTCCATGCCCTCTTTAAATTTGGGGGAGGTGTCTATTAATGTATTGTTACAACCATTTAAAAATTATCTTCAGCATACTTTTACTTGTAAGTGATATTATAAGATCATTTCTGCATTTTAGTGGAATGGGCACACAGACAGATCCCTTCAAGTTAGTTGGCCAAGAGGCTCTCTTCCTGGATTGAAAGAAGACTCCTTAAGGACGTGCAATATGTAGGTGATATGCTTTGCTTGCTAAGAGTGAAGAGAAGCTGAATTTCAGCAAGATGGAAAATTAGGCACACAAGTTAGATCCTTCACCACAAAGACACAGAAGACCCAATGAAATAGATACAGATGATTATCCTGGGGCACTAGCTTCAGAGGAAAGCATATAGAAGTGAAATAAATATCAAGCAAGAGAAGTCGCTGAACAAAAGTGACCACAGAGGAGAGAGATGGCTGCTTTGTCAGCTGGCCTGATGGGATGCAGCCAGCTTGAGCTTCTGCCATCAACATTTCATTGAAGTAGATGGTTGGCAGCACAAATACCCACCAGGGGCTGACAAGGGGAAAGATAAGATTCCCCTTTGTTCCACACAACCTCATGGCTACCAAAAGGACTCCCATCCTCTCCCCTGGCGACACCCTGTTATACAGCCCTGTTCTGCCTGAAGTCAGTGCATTGTACTTAATGAATGATTTCGTAATGTCCTTTTTTACAATGATGCCAGTTCTCTTGATTGAGTCATTCCTGGCATAGTAAATCAAAGGATTTTCTTTGTTCCAAATGACCAACACCAGTCCATTTCTGCTCACTGATGCCTAGGACATTGGTCTTCTTGCATTTCATTTCACTTTTGATCACTTCCAATATTGATAGATTCAAACTTCATACATTCCAGGCTGATTCCATAGTACCTGTTTCCATAGCTGTTTCTTCTTCCCTTGAGTTGTGTCCCATCAGCAAATCCATTCATCTCACCGTGGTCCACTCTATTTAAGAAAGCAGCTCCTCCTCGGGCACATGTTGAGTGCCTTCCAATACTGAGGCAGCTGATTGCTTCTCCATTGCCTGTTCTTAGTTTGGAAACTCCAAGCTGAGCCCTGGTGGCACAGTGGCTGTGTGCAGAACTGCAGCCCACAGGGTTGATGGTTCAAATCCACCAGCAGCTCTCCAGGAGCAAAGCTGGGCTTCCTACTCCCACCAGGGCAGTGATGCGAAAAAGAATATATACGTATATGTGTGTATGTGTGTGTGTGTGTATTTTCAAGTGTGGAAGCTCCACTGAGACCTGTTCTCTTTCTGGTGACCCTGCTGGCATTTGAAATAACCGGTGACAGAGCTTCCAGCAACACACAAACCATCATAAGACAACAACAAAATTTTCAACACTTTAAAGAAACCTCGTGCAGCAGATTTACCTTATTCAACTCATCTTTCCATTACTCAACTGCTGCTACCACGAGCATTGATTGTGAAACCAAACTAGGCAAAATCCTTGAGAACGTTTGTCTTTTCTCCCCTATCATGATGCTACAGACTGGTTCAGTTATAGAATTTTTTGTTTTCTTTACATTGAATTGCACTCCATGGTCATGGCTATAATCCTAGATCTTCATCCACAATATCTCCAAGTCCTCCTCATTTCAGCAAGCAAGGTTGTGCTAGTTGGATAGCACAGGCTGTTCACAAACCTTCCTTCAATCCCAACGCCATATTCTTCTTCATATGATCCAGCTTCTCTGATAATTTGCTCTGCCTACAGATTGAATAAATATGGTGAGAGGCTGCTACCCTGATGCATACCTTCCTGAGTTTAAAGCATGCAATATGAGTCTGTTCTGTCTTGATTCATGTACAGGTTCGTTAGTGATTGTGCCGAGGTTATTAGAACAAAGTGCTCTGGCATTGAGGGATGACTTCAGTAGGGCCCAATGTCCTTCTGCTACCTTATTACTTAACATATAAATATGTGTACATAGGCCTATATTCCTATCATTGTATATCAGTATATTACATAAATACATACATGCTTATACTTATACCTCTATAAATGCCTTTTGCCTCCTAGTTCTTTCCTCCATTTCCTTTTATTTTCCTCCTATTCCACTATCATGTTTGACCTTTGTTCAGCTCCCAGTAATTCCTCTCAACTGCATTGCACTTGATGAAACTCCACCAGGCATTCTATGTCATCCTTGCCATTGAGTTTAAATCTCTTGTTTGCTTGCTCTGGGGTTTATTGGCTGCCCCCCCCTCCCTTTCCCCTGCCTCCTCCCCACCCCTCCCAGAACCATCATTTCTGTTGTTTTCTCCTCAGGATTGCAAACAACCCTGCCATTCTTATGTAGACATTGGTGGGGGATGGGGGTAAGCCAGTAAATAGTTTAGGGTCTGTCTTCTGGCCCTTATGAATGATTTCTGATAGGGTCTGATGAGGTGTCACACCCTCACACCCAAGTCAGAAGTCTGTTTTCAGGCAAATCGCCCACAATTATCAATGCACCTTGACTATATGTTTAACCAATTTCTGACTGAAGACATGCAAATTCCTTAATTTTTTTATTACTAGATTTAATGTCTGGGTCCTAAATTTGAATAATAGTTGTACTGTCTGAACAATCTTTGTAGTTCCTTGTTGGTGGGCAGATGTTCTCCTATCACAGAAAGCACTGCACTTCAAGATAGATCTTGAGATAGCCTTTTTGAGCATGAATGCAGTCCTCTTGAATCTGTCATTTCCAGCATAGGACACCATATGATTTTCTGATTCAAAATAGCCAATACTAGTCTGCTTCAACTCGTTGACCCCTAGAATATCAATCTCTATGCGTTCCATTTCATTTTTAATGAGTTCCAGTGTTTCTAGATTCATACTCCTTACATTCCAGGTTCTAATTATTAACAGAAGGTCAAACTAGAGACCACAAAAATAAACAATAAAATCCGAGAAGACTTTGTTCCTTTGAGCAATCAATTACATGAGAGCAAAAAAGACAACAGTTTCCCAAAACAAACATGTGCAGGGAGAGAGACAAAATCCAAATGAAAGGAGAAGGAACCCAAGGCAGAAGTGGAGAGATGCTAAAACTTTGTAGAAATGTACCCAAGTGTGGAACCTCAAGTGATCCAAATTCATCATTGTCTCTTATCTTATTGTGTAAGACTGCAAACATGTTGCCAGATGGCTGCAATTTATTTTTTAATAATACTTTTATTGGCCTATATTACACAATCCAATATATCCATTCACGTTGGACTGTACAAATGAATTTCATCACAGCAATTTGAAGTTGTATGATGAACCAAAAAGAGTGTCGCAACTAGAGTGACTATAAATCTGAGTCAAAACTTGCACAAGTTTCTGTTTTCCTGCTCCAGTCATCTTCACACACCCAGTGACACTGACAGAACACTACCAGATTCTGTTCCTCATCCTGGGCAGGAGAAAACTTGCCAGATCCCACAGGGACACCTTGGCAGGCAGAAGGCAAAACAGAATCCCCTGTAGCGGGTCCCTGGAGTAATCTGTGACAAATTGCTTCACATCGGTAAAACTGAAGATTGGCAGAGACCATACTTCATCTCACTTCTCCTCAGCAAAACAACAGTCCTCTGGTAAGTTCTCTCTGGAGGTGAGGCAGGAATGGGAGGGGAGGGACTCTGGTCAGAGCTGAAATAAATACTCAGGCTGCATTTGCAAAAGGAGTAGAGGGATTGTTTGTTTGAACATTTTCACCCAAGAGTGAGACAGCATATCTTCCATAAGTTCTCCTTAATGAGAGGGAAATCTTGATAACATTCACATGCAAAAGCATGCAAAGCTAACAGTTCATCTTTGTCCAGATCGAGTCTAGAGACTGTTCTTATTTCCATCTTTCTCTAATGTTCTTCCTTGGTCAACACCACATCAAATGGAATGGGCTTTTACATAAACTCATGTCAAATGTATAGGACAAATGTTCCAACTTTGTTCAATCCATAGTCATGTTCCATTTTCAGTTCCTCAATCAATTCTTTTGTTCATTTTTTTCCTCCTGTTGTCTCTGATTCATCTTGCTATGAGTGTGTCTGTTTTATCTATATTTTCCTAAAACCAGCTTTGATACTCATGTTCTCCAACATGTTTCTTGTGTGCTTCATTGATTTCTATTCTCCTCTTTTAAGTATCTTCCCTCTAATTCAGAGGTGGCAAACTGGTGGCCCATGGCCACACACAGCCCCTCAGGTTATTTTTTGTGACCCACAATGGTCTGAAATAAAATGGAAAAAGAAAAAGTTGTTGTGAAGAATTATTTTTATTTTACTTCAGAGCCTTGTGGATCACAAAAAGGTTACCTCAGGGCCACATGCGGCCTGGGGAGCCCCAGTTTGACACCCGCTGCTCTATTTGTTTCTCTCTGCTACAGTTTCTTTTTTGAACTTCTTGGTTTAGACGATTTGCTTGTCTATTTTCAGCCTTTTTGTTTAGTAAAAGTATTTGAAGCTCTAATTGTATCTCTTGGTATCATCTTAGCTTTATTCAATAAACTTTTATTTGTAACATTCCCATTGTCATTTTTCTTTGAACTATGGAGCTACATTGATGAATTTCCTTTTATCAGTTTGCAAACATTGAGATTCTAATTCTATTTTTATTATTTAGTCATAATGATATTGTAATAAAAAAGTAAACTGGGGTATACATTTTAAAGAATACTTTTTACATAGCATGCAGAATTTTTGTATATTCCATTATATCAAGTTTGTAAATGTATTTATCTGATCTTCTAAGTCTTTATAGGATTTTAATTTTGACCTATTAACTAACTGATATCACTAAATAGCATTACTTATATGGTTCAGGGATATCAGATTGAGTTCACACAAGTTTGGAGTTGTTATAATAGAATGATCCGCTTTAGCTTAATAATCTTTTGGAGTTACAGTCAATTTTGTCTAATAAGAATGTGTATATGCTAGCTTTATTTTGTCGTTTACTTGTTTTGTCTTTTTCCATGCCTTCAAATTTAACTTCCTAACCTTAATATGCATGGAGCCCTGGTAACATAGCGGTTACACTTTGAGCTGCGAATGACTAGGTCAGAAATTCAAAACCACCAGGCACTCTGAGAAAGAAAGGTAAGATGTTCTGCTCCTGTAAACAGAGATACTCTCAGAAACCCACAGTTCCAGCTTGTCCTTTAAAGTCGCCATGAGTTGGCATTGACTCTTGGCTGTTGAGAGCACTTTAATATCCTAAATGTATTTCTTTGGCACAATAATATGTTTCTAGATTTTTGTTTCTTATCAAATGTAACAATTTCTGATTTTTACTTTGGGGAGAGTTAGTCCATTTATATTCATTATATATTTTTATTTACCTTTGCACTTTTTAAAAAATCGTTTTATTGGAGGTTCATACAACTCTTTGCACAATCCATCCATCCATCCATTGTATGCAAAGCACATTTGTACCTTTGATGCCATCAGCATGCTCTACACATTGTCTTTCCACTTAAGCCCCTGGTATTGGCTCCTCCTTTTACACACCCTCCCTGCTTTCTCTTCCCTCATGAACCCTTGATAATTTATAAACTGTTATAATTTGCCTTGTTGAACACTATCCGATGTCTCCCTTAGCCCACTTCTCCATTGTTTGTACTCCAGGGAGGAGGTTTGTGCTAGTCTGGGTAGACTAGAGAAACAAATTCATAAACACACATATGGATATAAGGGAAAGGTTTATATACAAGGGAAATGGAACATTGAGAAAGCATCCCAACCCAGTCCAGTTCAAAGTAATAAGTCCAATATTAGCACATATGCCTGATACCAGTCTATAAAGTCTCCTCCTGACTCAGGAAGTCACAGGTGCAGAGTCCCGCCACTGGCAGGGGTCCCCTCATGGCTCCTCGTTTCCAGGACTTAGGGTCCATCAGCAGTATCCCTTGGTGACAGAAACATCTCAGCACTGGCAGGGGCTTTTCTGGCTTCAGAAATCTGGTTCCATCAGGGTAAGGCCATGTGGCTTCTCCTCTGGCTCTTCTGTTTCCTCAGACGGTGCCATCTTGTCTTATCAGTAGTTCATCGTCTCAGTCAGTGGAGTGACTCCCAACCACTGGGGAAAATGATCTCTCATCTCCACGAGGGAAATACTGCAAGATTTCCCAGACGTCTCAGGAGAAAGTCATGCCCACACAGAGGCCTCATTGGCTACTCAATGGCTATCTCCAGATTAACAGGCTAGACTCCACCCCTACATCTCAATCATGAAATTGACATAGGTATATGACCGACAAAAGGTTATATGTTGATTCTTATAATCGGCTCCCCTTTCTACTCCACCCACCCTTTGTACTTTTAACATGGGTTTGCTATTTTTTCTGCCTTTACTGTGCTTCCTTCCTTTTTGCTTTCCATTGATCTAGATACAAAATATTCCATTTTTATCCGCTTAATGTTCAGTCTTAAATTGTTAGCATGCACTCTACATTCTAAGATCGTGACTTCCTGGCAAAGAAACCTTGGTGGTGCAGTGGTTAAGCGTTCCACTGCTAACCTCAAGGCCGGCAGTTCAAAAGCACCAACTGCTTTTCAGGAGAAAGATGCAGCTTTCTACTTTTTTTTTTTTTTAGTTTTTTTTAGGCATCACTGCCCTCTGGTGGTGGGAGTAGGAGGCCCAGCCTTTGCTCCTGTGAGCTGGAAATGAACCTCCATCCCAGTGGGCCACAGTCCCGTGTACAAACATGACGCCACCGGGGCTCAGTCCCCTAAATTTTTTTTTTTTTTAGACGGCTTTCTACTTTCAAAAAAGTCACAGCCTCAGAAATTCACAGGGGCAGTTCTGTCCAGTTCCTTAGGGTCACTGAGTCAGGAAAAAAACTTTGTGACAGTAAGATTGGAGGTCTTTTAGTTACTTCCTTGAAAAAAAAATGAGAAGATATTTTAATGTTTTATTATTTTCCTCCCCCTAATTTCTATGATTATAATCTAGAATTTTAGTCATATCTAGTTTTGCACGTCAAATCAATTGCTATAGATAATTTTAATGTACATACAAAGCTTTTTGATTTTCACATATTTGCTTATGTTCCCTTCTTTGATTTCAAAACTATCCTTTTAGGTGAAATGTCATTTCATCACAAGTATACAATTTGGGAGTTCCATCAAAGAGAGTCAGTAGTATCTACTTTTGTTTGTTGTTATCTAATAATGGATCTGTTTTTTTTATTAATTTAGGACAATTATGTTAGTGTGTTAGTCTAGATAGACAAGAAAAACAAATTCATAGATATTCATTTATATAGAAAAGAGCTTTATATAAAGAGTAATTATGCATTAAGAAAACATCCAACTCAAGTTCATTAGCCCAATGTTAGCCCATACGTCCGATAACAATTTATAAAGTGCTCTTCAAACTCACACATCACATGCAATGATGCCAAATGTAGGAAGATCACAGGCCAGTAGTAGAAAGTCCTGTGGATCCAGTCACAGTAGAAACATCTCAGTGCTGCAGGGATCTCCATATAGCCCCCTCAGTTCCAGGACTATAGCATGACTTCATGTGTCTTGTCAAGAGGAAAACAGGAATGGCTCTCAGAGAATGAGCATGTGTTTGCCTCCAGTAGGCTATTTATCTCCTTACTGCCTCCAAATGAGGTTATCAAGCTGCCACCTGATTGACAGGCTAAACTTCATCCCTTTATTCTTAAGTCTCAAATTGACAACAGATTATCTAACTACCACAGTTGGACTGATATTTTGTAAAAGAGTAACTTTTCTTAGCATTTTCAAAGTGTTTTTCCATTCTTTTTCTGACATCTACTGTTGGGTCTGATAATTCTACTCTCTACAAATTATTGTTGTGAGCTTGTTTCCTTTTAATCTGAAATCATGACCACCTTTATGCACAGCAGATGGGAGTGCTGTCTACTCCTGTGTCACTGCACAGTCACCAGCAGGTGTCTATCTGTGAAGTAACTTCGTCATGGACATCACCCCAGGTCTCTGTTGCACTCACTGACTCTCAGCTCCACCCAACACAATGTCCTCCTCTGGCAGTTGCTTACTTCTGTGGATGCATCCAAGCAAGTCAAACGATGTTCTGTTGCAATCTACAAGAACTTCATTGACTTGTTTTTGGAAAGAAATCACCAGCCCTTTTTCCCTGATCATCTTAGTAGGCAAGTTCCACTAAAATATGGCTCTGATAATATTTAAGATACAAGTGGCATAGCTTTCCACATCCTAGCTACACTGCAGAGCAGCAAATTGACAGTGGATGGAGTTTGGATAAATGTCATTCCTCTCCAGATAATCAGCTTTTGTTAGGAGAGGCTTCAAAGATCTTCATGCCTTTGCTATTCCACAGTCGCATTGACATCTGATACTCCTTAGACTTCATTTATCTACTCAAGCCTCATTGTGCTACTTAAACCTGATAATTTGTGTTTCTCAAATATGGAAAATATTGTCATTTTCTCTTTGACTAATGTTTTGTCTCATTTTTTCTTTTCTTTTCTTTTCTTTTTTTTTTTTTTTTTTTTTTTTTTTTTTTTTTTTTTTTTTTTTTTTTTTTTTTTTTTTTTTTTTTTTTTTTTTTTTTTTTTTTTTTTTTTTTTTTT